>JAKRZM010000076.1:23163-52128 GCA_036379175.1 Heliconius cydno galanthus
TGCATTAGGGTTTAATTAATTTTCACATTATATTAAGTGCTTTGCAAACATACATTATATGAATAATCCAGTAGTAAAAGCGGGCGAAGCCGCAAGGGGGTCGCTAGTATATATATATGTTCAGCGATTTTCAGTGGTTTAACAGATGTTAGGGAATTTGTAATTTAAAAAAATATTTTTTTAGTATTCACACATGGTAATTTTCCGCCGAGGTCTGGAGGTATTGCGTGTTAAGGGGCGAAACTCAACGCAGCACCTTGCCTAAACACTAGAGTAAAAAAAATATTAAATATTTCATTTCCTCGAGCGGGAATCGAATTCACAACCTGTCACGCGCTTGTGCCCCTGCGCCAGTTAAAACGTGAAACGAATATATAGAACATACAACAGAAAGATATAACAAAAAATATAAAACATACAAAAACATGAACATTTACATATTCATATATTATAATACATGAATTTAAAGTGAAAAATATTATACTTCAAAATAAATTATTATTATAATGAATTAGTAATTGTAGAGCAATTTTACGTCCGAATAAACATGTTCTGTTTTAACAGCAACTTGGATTATGCTAATATAGTTGGATATGAATATTTATTTATGTGCGAATTTAATATGCTTTTGTAAATAAAAGAGTTGGTCTCTCTGTGTTGGAGCTGGACGCGTAAGAAGGGTTATTGCTCCCACGATACTTTTTTTTTTGTATTTGTGCAATATAAAGGGCGTAGTGGCTCAGCGTCTGATAGTATTCGCGATGGTTGTCGGTTCTATTATTACTTGGGAGAAAGATTTTATTTAAATATAGATAGTAGAGAAACCACGGCGTTAAGTTCCACCACTAAAGTGACCTTTAACTTGACATTCTATTTAAACAAAACCTGACGTAATTTTGACAATGGAAGTATGAGGCTCTGCAAAATATATACAATTACTGGATTGGAAATCGAATCCATAATCATTATTATTAATCTTAGACAATTCTCCACTGAGTCATGATGGTGTCACTATAAAATTTTTATCACCCTATGAGTACAATGCCCGTTCTCTTTTCCAAGAACTTGCAATTTTCCTCTGTGAAACTTTCAACAAGTGCTTTCATAATAAAACCAAAGCTTGCAAGTTTAAAAATACATTTGCAGTCAGCTGCGATGAGCCAGAACACCCTGTACACTATGGTAATATCCCCTCGAAGATTTCTTAATGTCAGTCTTACTTTGTCTCACTGTTGTATGAATTTTAAAGTTTCTTCAGAGAATAATTCTAGTATGTAGTTTGTAATAAAATATTTATATAGTTTTCTTTTGTTTCTGTAGTTTAAGTCAATTTGGGGTTTTTAAAATTTATGCTATACTTTAAGTTTATTGTGAACTGCAAAAGAAAAGGTAAGTCGTGCTTTTGAAATGTGTCCACGTGTTATTTTTAGAATCGTTTCTATTTTTTACACAAAAGATGGAATTGGGTTTCACCAGTTTGAGTTTTAAAATATTTTGTTTAATCAAAAAGGTTAATTATTTTATAAAAACGCTTATTGAAATTAGTTACTAAAAGCATTTTTTTTTAATCAGTTTTTTTTGTCTTTCAGGTACGTACCAAAAGTTGCTGTTCCTTGCTCTATTCATTTAAGAAACCCGAAGGCATTAGGTGAGATCCAGATTAATATCAAATTTACATAAATTAGGCGCAAAACTTACCAAAAAGTGGCCTAAAATTCCTTTCCCACAAGAGCCTTTGTTGGAATCATTTATTGTTTTTGACAATTCACTAGAGATGAATAGCTCCAAGTGAAAAGATTCGGCAATCTCGAGATAAATCTTGAACAAAAGTTGTTAGATTACCGCCGTCTATTTATGCGAATTAGTTTCCTATGCTAATTCCTTTAGTTTGTTTAGTTTTAGTCGTTTGGTAAATCTCGCTGTAGACATATGTACGTACGTAGTACGGCTTTGTAATTTTGAACTCTTAGAAACTTTTAAGTAATAGGTCTTGTGTTACGGTTTAAGTTCTATAAAATGTCTAAAAAATATTATTATATATTGATTTTAATGCAACATTTTGATAACATTTGTTTGAGAGTCGGATGTTTTTAATCTAAAAACAGAATAAAGTAACGCTACAATTTTAACTCGCTTAAATAGCTTTAAATTTATATGCGTCGCGTAGCCCCGGGGAATCACAAACAAAAATTACAGAATTTTAAAATGTTTTTTTATTTAAATTTAAATTGAAGTAATTGAAGTGAAAATATTTTAAACACATTCAAGGAAAGTTTTGTTAATTAAACTATTGTCAAAATTCAGTAAATTCTCAGGTTTTCACAGACCAGTGGATTCTATTGTTGAGTCTGACTGTAAACACGATTGTTCTATGTTCGATTCCTACTGGGATGATAGAAATACTCTCATGTTGTCACTCTAGTAACAAACTAACCGTGGCGTTGAGTTTCACCACTCAACACGCAACGTCTCGAAAATTGGGCGGAGAGTAGTAAACACTAGTTTCCCTCTGCTTACCTACCAAACCAACCTATTATTCAATTACCATCTTTGCAGCTGTATTACATTTAGTAATACAGCTGCAACCACCTCAATAAATAGCCGTATAAATGAATCTATGGTGATTGTAAAGTAGTATGCACCGCTACGCTTCGCTCTCTCACAACGACAAGTTAGCGGTGTGGAAACGCTGATATCCAAAGCTGTATTAGTGGCCAACTCTGTTTGCCCTTCGAGCGTTTGTGGGCTTAATTGAATAATTCTATACCTATCTATGGTTGAATGTATACTACTTGCATTGTTAATACAATTAATATGAAATTCTTATCCTGAGATATATGATAATATCTTGAGATATATTTTTGCTGTTAACTGGTCATTTATACTATGACTTATGGTTGGAAATTAAATATTAGGAAACCCAGTAATCATTTTTTTTACTTTTTGTGTAAGAAACATATTTTTAAAGCCATTCTGGGACAGTAGCAAAATAATAACGCGATGGTTGTGAATTTGATTCCCATTCTGTAGAATCAATCATTTTTTGTCCAGATTAGGTAGACGAAGCGCGACGTCGTGTTCCCCTATCTGACTTAGAAACTGAAAAACAGAGTGTTTTATCACTAGGTCTCTTCTACCTACCCTGTTATGAGGTTTAAAATGTTAAACTGAAATATATGTATAGAAATACATTGTAATTGAATGTACTTTCCCCCTTTTACAGCCATACTGTAGTATTATTCAAAATTGATTTATTGATACATTGGCGTTAAAATACATTCTGTTTTAATATCAACTGACACATGAGTTATGGTTGTTTACCGCCGCCGGGTGTCACCTTATGAACGACACTGATTTATTATTAGATACTTGTTTCGTGAACAACATAAACAATTTTGCTTTTTTTTATTCTTGTTTTGTTTAGTTTTTTTTTTTTACTTTTTTACGAATCGTTCCCTTTTGTTTATTGTTATATGTATATTAGTTTTTTATACGAAAGGGTCTTCGTTATATTGGCTGTACTATATAAAAACGATTCTTAGATTCGAACCGGTAGCCTCAAATTATTGCGTCAAAAACAAACTTTTTAACTTTGTAATATATAAATATATAATGATTTTGTTGTTCACATTTTTACCTGTCGTTCATGTATTCAATATTATTAATAATTTCATCTGATAACCTAATAAAATATGTTAGTTCTAAAGAGCGATTATATATTTTTTAAATTTTAAAACGGAATTCAACAAATTAAACAATAAACATGATAAAATTGCTATATGTACTTTTTAACTGTGTTAAGACCTTATGAGCGTATGAGATTATTAATAAACAGAAATAACAATTTATCACTAGCACACTGAACTAAATTGAACGTAGTAAACGTTACCAAAACATCGCTTTAAACTANTAACCGTGGCGTTGAGTTCAACCACTCAACACGCAATGTCTCGAAAATTGGGTGGAGAGTAGTAAACACTAGTTTCCCTCTGCTTACCTACCCTGTATAAACAAATCAATCTATTATTCAATTACCATCTTTGCAGCTGTATTACTAAATCATCACCTCAATAAATAGCCGTATAAATGAATCTATGGTGATTGTACAATAGTATGCACCGCTACGCTTCGCTTCGCTCTCTCACAACAACAAGCTAGCGGTGTGGAAACGCTGATATCTAAAGCAGTATTAGTGGCCAAGTCTGTTTGCCCTTCGAGCGTTTGTGAGCTTAATCGAATAATTCAATACCTATCTATGGTTGAATGTATACTACTTGCATTGTTATTACAATTAATATGAAATTCTTATCTTGAGATATATGAATATCTTGAGATATATTTTTGCTGTTAACTGGTCATTTTTATACTATGACTTATGGTTCGAAATGAAATATTAGGAAACCCAGTAATTATTTTTTTTACTTTTTGTGTAAGAAAAATATTTTTAAAGCCATTCTGGAACAGTGGCAAAATAATAACGCGATGGTTGTGAGTTTGATTCCCATTCTGTAGAGTGAATCATTTTATGCCCAGCTCTGGTTGACGAACCGCGACTTCGTGTTTCCCTATCTGACTTAGAAAGCGAAAAACAGAGTGTTTTATCACTAGGTCTCTTCTACCTACACTGTTAGAAGATTTAAAATGTTAAACTGAAATATATGTATAGAAATACATTGTAATTGAATGTACTGTCCCCCTTTTGTAGCCATACTGTAATATTATTCAAAATTGATTTATTGATACATTGGCGTTAAAATACATTCTGTTTTAATATCAACTGACACATGAGTTATGGTTGTTTACCGCCGCCGGGTGTCACCTTATGAACGACACTGATTTATTATTAGATGTTTGTTTCGTGAGCAACATAAACAATTTTGTTTTTTTTATTCTTGTTTTGTTTAGTTTTTTTTTTACATTTTTACGAATCGTTTCCTTTTGGTTATTGTTATATGTATAGCAGTTTTTTATGCGAAAAGGTCTTCGTTATACTGGCTGTACTATATAAAAACGATTCTTAAATTCGAACCGGTAGCCTCAAATTATTGCGTCAAAAACAAACTTTTTAACTTTGTAATATATAAATATATAATGATTTTGTTGTTCACATCTTTACCTGTCGTTCATGTATTCAATATTATTAATAATTTCATCTGATAACTTAATAAGATATATTAGTTTTTAAAGACCTATTATATATATTTTTTAATTTTAAACGGATTTCAACAAATTAGACAATAAACATGATAAAATTGCTATATGTACGTTTTAACTGTGTTAAGATCTTATGAGCGTATGAGATTATTAATAAACAGAAATAACAATTTATCACTAGCACACTGAACTAAATTGAACGTAGTAAACGTTACCAAAACATCGCTTTAAACTAAATTAAGGCTTACACGTGTCGGCGCGTACCCTTGAGACGCGACCACGTGGCGCCTCGCCCCTGNAACGTCAATCTTGTATTGTCCGACATGTCTATCCAATCACTAACCTGCATGCAATCCTCCATCTCTGTCTATTTCAATCTATGGTTGCAATTTATGGATTAGGATTGATTATTAACATTGGGCGAATGGTTACTTTCAATGCTCTCTCATTTTACATTCTCAGTAATATTTTTCAGATTTGAACTTAGAACTCATACTTGATATTATTATTATGAAGTATTTTTATGTACTCCCACTGTTTTAAATTACAATATATTTGTAAACTCAATACATTCAAACATGTGCTACGTTTGCCTACGTAGAGCTACGAAGTCCGTAGCACGAAATAAATATACCTAAATTCATGGCTGTACCTGTAGTACACTAATTTTATTATAGATGATATAAGTAAATAAGAACACATTTATCTTTAGGAGAGCAGTGCGCAAGATTTATTAAGGATTTTCGATATTCATAGAGGAAGTAAGAGTTCTGAAGAGGAATGGTAAAAATGGGGGTTTCCTTATAACGTATATAACTTACAAAAAAACGTTTTTAGAAAACGTAAAAAAATTAAAAAAATACCAAGCTATATTTGAACCTGCACTATTGGAAATCATCCCACTGCGACGGTTGGTGGTTGGGGTTTTACTTGTTTTACTTCACGCAAACAAAGTTGCGGGCTTTAAATAGAGTATTATATATAAAGTGGAATAATGTCACCTAGACTGCAGTTTCTTAAATAAGTACAAAGTGAGAAGCGGAGTGATGCATCATTAGTATGTTTTATTCGAAATATATCAAGATTAAATTAATATACCGTGACGTACTAGTTAAAAATACTTCTATTTTGATTAAAAATGCTTTTCATTTCGCTTAAAATACTTTCCTGTGTACGTTCATGTATGTGTATTTAGTGGGCGATATTTCAGTTCTCGTTGTATTTACGAATGGAGTGCTATTCGCGTTAGCTACACTAAAATAAACTTAACTATTTTACTAACATTTAAGTATTCTTTTTATCTTTGCGAATAGCTTACATTCTATGGAGAGAGAAAACTTAGTATTAATTATCGCGATACATTTGTAGTGACGAATTTGTACACAATTCAAATTCAAAATATTCTTTATTCAAATAGACTATTATTATAAGCACTTTTGAATCGTCGAATAAATATATGAACAAAAAGCTACCACCGGTTCGGAAGATAGTTCTGCTGAGAAGAGCCGGCAAGAAACTCAACAGTTGCTCTTTTCAAAGTCAATGGTACAATTTATTACATTTGCTGGCAGCTATCCTGCATTACATTCAATAGACAATAATCTACATTCCAGTTGTGAAAACTTTCAATATGTTCAATTATTCATACACGTTCATACATACACTAAATTAATTGCGAAAAATGTTGTGGCGCTTTCCACATGATGTTTTTCATTGAACTGAAAATCGAAAACACGTTACCTCAGATAAATATAAAAATATATTTATTTTATACTATCAAAATACTAAGAAAGAACTTTGAACCATCTTTATTATTTATTTGTATAATTTATTGTACTATGTAAACTAATATATAATCCACCAATAGCCAACCTTAGGAGTGAGCATCGGTCTACAGCGAGTAAACATATCTGTTTAGGCCTATTGTCGATTTATCCGTGTGTACACAATCCACCCAAGATTGGGTTATTATTATACTAAGAAAATATTTGTTTAAATCGATCATGTTTGTATGAGAACTTTAGTTTTTTTTACATATTTGTTTGTTTTATTATTCTATCCAAAAACTTTATTATATGTCAAAATCTTATTATAAAATAGCAAAGAAAAGGTGACTCAATTAAATATTTAAATAATTATCGTTTAATAATAACATCAACTTTTTATGTATCATGAGTTCACATCCTATTAGGGAACCTGGAAACCTAGTGTTAAGATACTTTGTTCTCATTATGACACTTTCTTTCACTATTTTCAACGGATCTCGAGTGCGTTACCAGAGCGTGGGATTTAAAATATCAAATATTTCAATTCCTCGAATGGGAATAGATCCGACGACAACCTGTTTCGTTTACAGTCGAACATTTGAGCCGCTGCGCCATGACCGATTTCAATATTATTTTGCCTTTAATAAATCGTTAAATAACTTAAAAGCAAGCACTAAGTACGTTAAAGTGAAACTAGCAGTAAATGCAGCGTAATCTCTTTAGAAGGACGTCTGCGTTGGCCATAATAAGCTATTCCCTAGACCGTAGCGCACTAATGCGAGCTTACTTCACATGTGTCTGTCTACATGTATAATGCTGGTGGACGGTATTTATCGTGTTTTATCTCATTTTGCACGTTTTGTTAGGTTCACGCTCTATCCCGCACGCAGCGGGGTAGGCAATGAGAACTTAGAGTTAAGACACTCACTTTAAACAAAAAGTTAAACTTTCCCAATGTATGAATATAAATTCCAAATTCATAGTTTCCGCTCAATTTAATGTCTATGGTTGCTATAGTGATTATGTAAATATCTGTACCGGTTTATGTCCTTTATGTCTTCCGGGTTAACGTGACATGGGAAGTGACTAGTGAAAATTATGTTATCGTTTTGGTTTCAATTGAAATTTAGACTGAGGTTTTCAGTTGAAATCCCGTTTTAGTCGGACACTAGTAATAGATACTTACTAACTTAGTTAACAACGTGTGCGAATTCAAGAGACAAATTTAGTTGAATTGCTTGCGTTCTTAGATATTATGTAAGTATATTCATATTCGCGAAAGCATAATATTTTTTAAACTTAATGTATTTGGTCATCATTCTTATACTTTACGTGAAAAACTAACTATCAGCTCTAAAGTTTTTCACATTTTCCGCCGAATTCTGGAGGCATAGCGTGTTGAGCGAAGAACTGAAAATATAAAATATTTCTTTTCCTCGAGTGAGAATCGAACCCTAAATGAAGCGTTAACAGTCACACCCTTGTGCCCCTGCGACACGACTAACCCCTAACTTCGAAGTAATTTCACCTATTATTGGTATAAAAATAACATTTACAAGAAAATATTATAACAAAAATGTGTAAATTCTTCCAATCCTAATCCGTATAATGGTACATTGAACGTAATCTTAGAGTGCATGTTCGACCGCACAGCTGTGGTTTACTTAATTAGTGTTTGAGCTTGTCGTGCGTCAACTCCTACATGTGCGACGTTAATTAATAGAAATGTTTCTCGTTATATAACGAATTAACGGATAATAACGGATATTGATGGACTGGCTGGGTAGTGGCCGGGCAGTGTCCGGCTGTTATATTAATATGCGTAACGGTTGTGGGTTCGATTCTATTTTGGTTTAGAAAATCTAGCGTTAACGTCGGTCTATATATAACTTATTTCAAGTAAAAAGTGCATGACGAATTTACTTATCATTGTTTTAGATGATAATATTGATGAAAAAATCTCTACATGCGTTACATTATATTTACAGTACACATTGTTAAAACAATTTGTCATAAATTCTACTAAAGATATATTTTGAAAAAATAAAATATCAACGTGTATCAAATATTTGATTTGGATCATAAGGAAATCTTACTACACGACATTTTACTTCCCCTTCAAAACGCACCATATTTCTATGTGTGTGAACGAATAAATATTATCGTAACTCATAAGAACGAAGAAAGGTCTACTTCTCTACATCCATCTCTTTGTTATTTATGAGTTATATTTATTTATGATAATGCCGTTACGGTGCGGTTAGTGAAGCCTAGCTGCACGCAATGATTCTTGGTATAATTTATAAGAAATATTTTATTATTTTTGTTCCAAAACATAATTTATATTGATCTAACAATGATAGCGATCGGTCATCTTCGTTCTATAATGTAACTTGTTATTGAATTAAAAACCTGAGAACAATGTATATTTTTACATTAAATCAAATATCAACCCCTTTCAATAATAATTAGTTGAAAGAAAGAAGAATAAGAGAGAATAACATGCATAATACACGAAATTGACAAAATTTCATTGTAATATTAGTTAAATTCATCCGCCCTCGACCTCTGAAGCGGGTCAAGAGCGACGCTAATGAGCAAGACTTCCTCCGGGCTCCGGTACGTTACGGTTGTTACTTTTGTGTCGAGTGTAAGCTTTTATATCCATAGATGTAAAGGATTTTGTGAGAATTTGTGAACTTTTAAATGGTTATAATCTTTCTTAGGAAAGTGTTGAGTTTTTCGAAATTTATGAATAGAAGGCACGTAAGACTTTTCCATAAATGTATTTATGTACTGGATGACTTAAACCAGTAAGTAATTTAAATAAAATCATTTCATTAAATTGGGAATCGAACTCACAATTAACGCGTGATCTGTCAGTCACTTTCTTAGCGCGCCAAGATGATGACGTAATATTTCTACGTATTCTTTAATTATGGAGTTCCTAGCATGCTAGTTGGGCATATAGAGGGCACTATAAAGAATACATAAAGGTTATAGGAAAATATTAGTATTATATTATGATAAATTATTTTTGAACTGGCAATACTGGAGATGGTGATATATATACTCGTACATATATACGTATACTCAAATCGTGGCACGACTTGGACTAACTTTCCCTAATGGAACTTGGTCGCGGTTTCGATGAGCTCCGAAAATTAGATTACGCTAAGTTAACCCTAAGTAAGGCTTACGTTGTAAGTTAAGAATCGCCAAGGACAATGTTCCTACAAGAATTTTAAGGCTTTTTTTTCGTATATATTAGGTAGTTTTGTTTTACCTTTTCAATAATCTATTATTTAGCTCCGGTCGGTTCAAAATCTATTCGAAATCGTGTTTCTGAAAAAGAAAGATTTAAAAAACCTTCACGCTGTATGTCACATGTAGCAAATTGATCAAAGAAAACCTAGTGTTAAGACACTCCATTCTCCACTTGCTGTCTAATTCACAATGGTCGGGCTTATAGTCAAAATATGTGCCGCTACGACGCTACGACGTATATAAATATGTTTCTTACAAAAACAATATTAATAATAACGACTGTAAAAAATTATTTTCTATTCTTTCACAATATGCACGCTAAACGAATTGAAAAATACAAAAATAGAAATTGTCTACATTACAGATTACTAAAATAAAGTTCAAAAGCTCTTCTACAATATCATCAGATCGCGTGTTCGGGATTTTAAAATGAAATAAACTATCGTAAAATTTGTTTTAGCAAGAAGATTACATTTAAATGTGAAAATGTTTTAATGTTTTTGTATTTGTCAAATATTCATGAAACTAAGTGCTCTACTATCTAATCTAAAGCTACTTTTTGCTCTATTTAATTAATAGTAAACTTAAGGAGTCATTTAATTATGTATTCTATAATAGTTTTTTTAGTTCAACCTTGAAAATTCAGCTGAAAGTAGAGAATGGAGTGTCTTATCTTAACACTAACTTCCCTCTTCCTACCCTGCTATATGCTGGATACATAACAAAGCTGGAAAACAAAAGAAAATCCCATAAAATATCCCATTATTAATACAGCGACTTAGTTATTTATAGGTTTAACGACATGCCAGATTGAAATGTTACAACGGGCAATTTATGAATAAAAGATGTTCTTATTGCCTCGCTGTTGACGATGTACTATAAACTTTAATTGTGTCGTTGCTCGTTACTGCCTTCGATCCTTATTATGTTGGACATCAAGTTTTAATTGCTTGGTATTACGAATGACGTTATCGCGTTTAGCAATGGTTTTTAGATTTTTTGATCTCGGATGTCGAGGCAAAGCGCGGCGTTAAGTTCTGCTACTCAACACGCAATACTGGCTAAAAATGGCGAAAAATGGGCAATTACCCTGCTGTGTCCCCTTATAGCGCAAATATTGTGTACAATATTTCTTATAGTTGCGAGTCTCGATTAGTTAAATATTATTTTGAAGTATACATAGATTATTATACATATGAGGTCTTTCCAGCCCCAATAATAAAGATTTGTTTTCTTACAAATATCTATAAAAGAAATATGGACAACACTTTTATTTATATAAGTTGATGAATATAAGTAGTATTCAAGCGACAACTCAGTATTAAGTGTTTTAGCATTTTAAAAAATTGTTAATTTATTTAGAGTTTACACGAAATAACCGAGACGTCTAGACGCGGTTAGCTTTAACGAGAAAACTGAATTGAATCTGAATTACATCTTAGAGTAAAATGTACTGGTAAGTGTGGATAAGATACAAAACTGCATTTCTCATGTTTAATATTAAAAAAACTATTATTTTGTTTGTACTTTGAAGATTATGAGTAAATTAAAGAATTATATTCTGGTATAATGCTCTTCTATTTGGTCTGTTTATTTAGACAAATTACAGTGCTTAGTTTCATTTTCGTAGTTAGTGGTATTATTAGAGAACAAAATGGAGGATTGAAGCACATAGTGATTAATCACTAACTTCGTTTTATTTCGTAGAATAAAAAATACGTAATAGTGTTAAGGTAAGCCGAACCTTTATTAGTAAATCGTATTAATTGAAATATACTCGTAACACCATAATGGGTTACATTTTAACACTGTTCGAATGTAACGTGTCCGTAGTGCGTGGCATTATTTAAATGAACGACCGCGGACACAGTGGGCACGGATGTTAATTGGTATACTTAACCAATTGCAGTACGAAATTTAATTATATTTTAATAGTACATTGTTCATTTTGAATGGATTATTTTGTTCTTATGGATATACTTTTTTTTGTAGGTTCAAACTGAACCCCTCATAGAGCGTAGGATAGGCAGAGGGATCTTGGGATCGTAGTGTTAAAACACTTCGTGGCCGTTAAAGCGTTTGCGTTCCCCACTTTCTGTCAATTTCTTGAGGTATTGCGTGTAGAGTTTCGGAACTCAACGCCGCGCTTTGCCTTGTTACTAATGTGTAGAAAATGGAAATATAAAATATTTTATTTCCTCATGTGCGAATCGAATCCATCTGTCGCTTTGTGCTCCTGCGTTACGACGACCTCAATGGTATGTTTCATCTAATAAAGACCTTTTACAATTAGTCTTGAAACGTTTTATTTTGCTGATAACATTGGATCGCTTAAATTTGAATTTCACTTCACAACACACAATCTCGAATGTATTAATATTGTTTTAGTATAGCTATTTTTTTTACAAAAAGTTAGACAAAGATAAAAAAAATCATCCATAAAAAATAAATAACACCTACTCAAAAACAAATCTTTATTTAGATTCAAAGCAGTTGGCAAGTGCGAGGCAATCATGATAATGTATATATTCATTAGACCGGGGCTTCCCCCGGAATGCGGGATGAGTGCGACTGGCACGTGACTTATTAGCCCCAGACGAGATCAAAAGTACCTACCTATCACCCACTGAAATGGCTTCTCCGCGGACGAGATGCCAATTTGTAATACAGTTTTTGTGTTGTGTGTATTTGTGTGAGTTTCGAATTTTTTTTTATTAAGTATATGGCTCGATAAAGATGGCGGGCCCTTTTTTTTACTACCAACTTTTTGCTTTAACGATAATATTTAAATTGGTGGACGTAATTGTTTGTTGAAAGCTATTTTGCTGGGTCAGAGAAACAATTTTTATTTTACAAAATAAACATATTTCGAATTTTAAACCTATATTGTAATATATATAACACCTACTTATATATAAATAACAATATAGGTTTAACGAAATATGTACATAATTTTACGTGCTGAATTACAAAATCAGTCACCTAGTAAACATAATTTTTTTAGTTTGCCGGAGAAAACGGAGCACCAAAAGGGGAACCTAAGGTTAATTTATTAAATTATTATTATATATCTTGACAACCAACGTTACAGCTAAACATGTCTCGTTTGCGTCACAGAATAATTTACATATATACCATCAATCTTATGCCATGCATTTGGCATTAGGTCGTGAGGCAGAGAGCTTCATTGTGAAGAATGACGCATTGCTTGTGGAAAATATCATTTCTGATTTAAGCTCAGTCGTGGCGGTCGAGTCGACTGGTTGTGGGTTCGATCCTCAAACTCAAATGAAGTGTTTAATTAAATTTATATTTTTATTTATTCGCTCTAGTGTCGAGGCAAAGCCCGGCGTTGTGCTCCACCACTCATCACGTAATGCTTCGAAAATTTGACGAAAAAAGGGAAACGGAATATCTTAACACTAGGATCTCTCTGCCTACCTGTTATGTGCGGAACACTTCAATTTATTCTTCAACACTTTTCATGTGTCCTACATGCTAAAGAAAAATATTCCATAGAAAAAACCGTTTGCTATACATTTTTATTAAGGTACGTTAAAATTCTTATATGCTTGATCATCTAATTACGTTGTTAGCATCTCTGTAAGGAGATTTTTATATATTTTTCGCTACCCAAAGATTATTGTCGAGAAGTGTCACTTCACTTTGATTATATTTTTAAAGATATAAATTATTTATCATTCCCTAAATATAACTACAGTCAAGATAAAAGGAATATATATGAAATATAGAATAGAAACGTTCATAGCTAAGAAAACTGAATATTTGAATACACAATAACATATAAAAGTGTATTATCTGACCTAAAATATCCAAACCTTATATTTAAATTTTTCTTCGCGATTATTATGTGGAAGCTGCCGTCGACAGCGAGATAAAGATGCTGAGTAAAGAAGCAAATTTGAAGCTCTCTCGCAAACTTTAATACATTCCGAGACAAAGGAGCTGGGGGCGTCTCCTTGTTTTAAAATTAAAGTATACTACGTCCTTTTTACAAGGAGTAATTGAATAAGGTAACTAAGTAATCTAAGAAGAATGCCATTTGTTTACTTATTCTAGATGTGCTTTTCACTTTATTTAGTTAAAATATATGTATACTTTTAAGGCCAGTCGTGGCGTAGGGGCACGAGTATATGACTGTAAACGGAACTGGTTGTGGGTTCGATCTCCACCAAGTCGTCAAAATGCGTTGAACAGGAGTACTTACAAAATAGTCCTCTGTATTTCTTCTCATTTCTCACTGATAATGTAACTGAAGTGCCCCTTATATTTTTGTGTACTACCTCGCACTTTTTGTGTACATTTCTTACTTGTACTTCCTACTTCATATTTATTCACACGGGATATTTTAAAACTAGGTTCCCAGGTTCCCCCTGCCTACTCTGCTATGTGTGGAATACGGAGTGAAGCTAAACAAAAGATAAAAAATATATACAATAGAACGAGAATAGAACTTTCCGTAAATTAATATATTATATCAGTTTCACGAAACTTATGCAATGTTCAGTGGAGCGTGAATAGATAACAAACTTGTAAGCCTTCTCTTAGAGCGCAAAGGGGGCACAAAAGGCCCATGAATTTTTAAATACTGACCTCGATAACGCTCTCAAACAATACTGAGCCCGTATTAGGCTGCTATAGTCGCGCCGGCTTTGTGAATTGGTACTCTTATATTATTCACTTACATATGAATATAACTTGATTTTGTGTCTCTGACTCTGACACTCTCTCTCTTATTGCTGTATGGGGAGAGTAATGTTATGTAAATTATATTATTACTGGGTTAACTTAATCTGTCGTCCTTTTCCCAAAAATGTTACTTAGGTCCCCGTGTTTTAGAGGTCATTTTTAACTACCTCTAAAATACCCATGTCATTCAAAAATAACTCTAACTTTCGATTGTCCCATAACGCTCACAATATTAGTAGTATTTAATGTTAGTTAAACACAAATTATTATTTCTAAGAGCAGATAGATATAAGTGTATATTTTAAGATAATTTGTGCAAATGGTCCCTCATAGAAATGAATATAAACTAGGTACTCTACGAATACACTGTCACAGCAGCGCTAAGACTCATTAAAAATAAGTTCTTGCGAGTTAGTATATTGTAAGCAACGGACCATCAGTCAGTGTTGCCTTCATGACGACTAATGGAGCCAAGCACTCTAGAGACCTGCATAGGAATGTTGCACATTATTGCTGTATATTTATCTATATATAGTATGACGGACGGACAGACGGGCACAACGGATTTCGAGATCGTTTCATCAAAAAGACAATGAGATTTAAGAAGAAGTTTTATAATAATCATACAGGCACAATGTAATAGAGAAAGATATTTTTTTAAATCTCGAGTAGTTTTGATGTAACATTTATTTTATTTTTTATTCAATCTATGGTGGGGGAGCCAGAGAGATCGCCGCGCACTTTTCGCCTCATCTGTTATCATCTGTCATACCTATACATGCCCCCGGGGCATCATATTGCTTGAAATTATTTAATTATAAAATATTTAAAAAAAATACCATGTAATCTTACCATTTTTTTATCTATTTCTATATTAATCATATATTTAATTTTCGTATATTTTTAAAAACTCGCGTCTGAAATATGCCTTATGATGTGAACAAGAACAAATAGCGCGACTTTCTAGTAATAGCGGTAGCGGGTGCGATGCAACTCGGTCAAATATAATTATGATTAACTATTGGAATGTCTTTGTTTCATTATATATTTGCTAAAATTGTACCAATTATATGATTTGGCTTTTGGCTTTTGTTGGCTTAAACGCGATGGTTGGGGGTTCGATCACCACTCGGAGGAATATCTATTCAGTTTACTGACCTGACTGACCNCGCGTCGGCTTTGTGAATTGGTACTCTTATATTATTTACTTACATATGAATATAACTTGAATTTGTGTCTCTGTTGCTCTATGTGGAGAGTAATGTTATGTAAATTATATTATTATTATTATTGGGTTAACTTAATCTGTCGTCCTTATCCCAAAAATGATACTTAGGTCCCTCGTTTTAGAAGTCATTTTTAACTACCTCTAAAATACCCATGTCATTCTGTTTTTTTTTTTTGCAAAATAACACTAACTTTTGATTGTACCATAACGTTCACAATATTAGTAGTATTTAATGTTAGTTAAACACAAATTGCCATTTCTAAGAGCAGATATATATAAGTGTATATTTTAAGATAATTTGTGCAAATGGTCTCTCATAGAAATGAATATAAACTAGGTACTCTACGAATACACTGTCACAGCAGCGCTAAGACTCATTAAAAATAAGTTCTTGCGAGTTAGTATATTGTAAGCAATGGACCATCAGTCAGTGTTGCCTTCATGACGACTAATGGAGCCAAGCACTCTAGAGAGCTGCATAGGAATGTTGCACAGGAAAATTTAAGTTATACTTATTTATCTATATATATAATATAATATACAGTATGACGGACGGACAGACGGGCACAACGGACTTCGAGACCGTTTCAACAAAAAGACAATGAGATTTAAGAAGAAGTTTTATAATAATTATACAGGCACAATGTAATAGAGAAAGATATTTTTTTAAATCTCGAATATTTTTGATGTCATATAACATTTATTTTATTTTTTATTCAATGTTTTATTATTTTTTTCTTAGCTACATTTCTTATCTATGGTGGGGGAGCCAGAGAGATCGCCGCGCACTTTTCGCCTCATCTGTTATCATCTGTCATACCTATACATGCCCCCGGGGCATCATATTGCTTGAAATTATTTAATTATAAAATATTTAAAAAAAATACCATGTAATCTTACCATTTTTTTATCTATTTCTATATTAATCATATATTTAATTTTCGTATATTTTTAAAAACTCGCGTCTGAAATATGCCTTATGATGTGAACAAGAACAAATAGCGCGACTTTCTAGTAATAGCGGTAGCGGGTGCGATGCAACTCGGTCAAATATAATTATGATTAACTATTGGAATGTCTTTGTTTCATTATATATTTGCTAAAATTGTACCAATTATATGATTTGGCTTTTGGCTTTTGTTGGCTTAAACGCGATGGTTGGGGGTTCGATCACCACTCGGAGGAATATCTATTCAGTTTACTGACCTGACTGACCGATAGAGGTATATTTTATTTACCTGCTCTGGCGTGATAAAGCACGGCGTTGAGTTACAATAAGATATTATCTTTACATTATTCATCAACTAATTTATATTGTAAGCTACTCCACAAATTAGAAGTCTCAAATTAAATAATGTTCCCTTTGTTTATATTTATTTATTTCATAAAGCTACTTATACATTCTGTTTCTTGAATAATACATGTCTGTAACTCACGGCGCAGGTACGGTTCATTTGGTTTGGAACTTTGAGAGTAAAGAGTCAATATTTACATTGAAATGTATGAATATTACACAATTCTAACATGTTTGTTACATTATACCATTCTTGGTACAAACTCGGAGTATAAATCAATGCCGTTTGGATGGTCTGGCAACAGCTATAACGATTTCGACATCATATATATATTTTTACATATTTCTATCAAATTGTTAGATAGATAGAGAATACTTAGTGTTATGTTACTCTGTTCTGTCACTTTCAGTTGATTTTTGAAAATTGCTTGATGATATCTGTTAGATCGGGACAATACCTACACAACAATATTATTAAAAATATAAAATATTAAGTATATGTATTTTTTAGAATATTTTTATATAATGTAAAAAACATTATATAAAAATACTAGTGGACCCGAACGCGGCTACGCCCGCTTGAGCTATACGAATATTTATTAAATATATTTATGAAATTATTTTCAGTTTTCAATAGAGAGATACGTTAAGCAAGCTCATTTTGGGTGACGTTTTCTAACAACAAACTCTGCAAATCGTTGCTTAGCAACAACGGTTGTTATTAACATGTCGGACTAAATTGCATGTCAAATTAATAAATATTTTAATATATTGCTATATATCGAAAATATTACAAATATGAGAAAAAAAAGTATCCTATGTTCATACCCTCAAGCATCTCTATATGAGTATTTTATCACAATTAAATTAGCGGTTTGGCCCTGATTGCGTAAAAGACAGACAGACAGACAGAGTTACTTTCGAATTTATAATATAGGTATAGATTTACTGAAAAATACCTTAGTCTTCCAATAATACCAGTGAGATTGCATTTAATACGAAACTTGTATCCACCAGTGGATAGCACATTGTGCTATTGTATCAGTGTGGTATCACATGACTTCCACGTGTATTTCTCAATCGAGGTGACACCTACAAATGCATAATTCAGTACGTATCATGCAAGATAACGAGCTTTCCACCATTTTGTCAACACCGTACACAATGTGACAATTTATATAGCAACAAATTGATTGATGGTAATGGTTTTGTCAATTTTGATGTGATACTCCCATACTAAATATAGAAAAATATTTTTAATTTCATGCTGTATTCCGCTCACAGAAGTGTAGGCAGACGGAACCTAGTGATAAGACATTCCGTTGCCCGTTTTACCGCTGAATTTTGGAGGTATTACTGGTTGATTGGCGGAATTCAACGCCGCGCTTTGCCTCGACGCCAGAACAAATATTTCATTTCCTCGGGGTGGGAATCGATTTCACAATCTGTCGTGTGTTTACAGTCACACTTTTAGAAAACGTATAAAAACTTAAGAATATTAATTAAAGAAGAGACGGGACTCGTACCCGCACCACTTGGCGGTCCATGATATTTGTGGTTTTCATTTTGCAATAATATAAAATCAAGATGTTCTTTCCTTAACGCAAAATAAGAAAACATTATTTCAAAAATTCACACTCGAGGTCTTTAGAGAAGGTCAGAGTCCACATCGGGCGCCACTTGAGAACATGTGTCGTTTTCGCGTAACGACAGCTACGTAACGTCGGGTTTGTTTAGCGAATAAATTTTTATTACTTCCTGCCTTGTCTATTCTAACGAGGCACTTGAACCTCGCTTAGTAATTGTTATTAAGAAATATTAGGAGAAAATAGCATTTTGTCTAACCTTCAACTGTTAAGGCTTCACACTGTACACCTACCCTGCTACAGGTAGACAACATGGGAACCTAGTGTTAAGACACTCCGTCCCCCACTTTTTGTCGGTTAAGGCATTGCATGTTGAGTGGCGGAATTAAACGCCGCGCTTTGCCTTGTTACTAGAGCGAAGAAATGATAATTTCAATAAATGCCTACTCTGCTAGATGATACAGCGTGAATCTGGAAAAATTAAGAATACAAAAGGAAAAACCATAAAGACCTAATAAAACATACATATTTTAATAAAAGTTACATTTGTACAAATATCGAAGACCTTTAATGTAAAGTTAGGACAGTAAGCAGGTGAAATAGTGCACTCCAATTGGTTCTCGTATGTGCCTTCGACAGTAAATTGTATGGCCATCGAGAACTCTACAAACGACCAATTCCGAAAACTTCAACTATTTTATTCTTTCTTCAATTTAAATTTCGTGAAAGACAATAGAAGATTGTATCTAGTTTGGGTAGATACAAATGTATATAGGTATAGCTTCAAGGGAAAATAAAGTCACATTACTTTGCTTGGCTTATTGTCTCCGCTATATACACAATTTAAAACTTAAAACTGTTTTTTTTTATTATATAATCCTCCAGAATTCGTCGGGAAGTATGGACCGGATGTGTCTTTATGGGAACTGAGTAGGTTCCCATAAAGACACATCCGGTCCCAGGTTCCATCCTACCTTGATATGTGCAGGATACAAAGCGTAAAGCCAAAAAAATGGGAAAGAACGACTATGTGAAAAGTAGAATAGTATAAAACATTTGAAGCTCGATGCATGTACATCTATGTATCTGTATGTGGAAGAAGCGTTGAGTTATTAAGAAACTATATTAATATAGAGAAAGTCATAAATGTTTGCTGAAACGTCATAAATATCTCGTATAAAAGATAATATTCCAGTCAATCATAGGGTAATAAAAGTGTTAGGAGCACTTCAGTATATTAGGTTTCTTGTATTGCACCTAAAGTGCCTATAAACCAAGTGCCTTCTAACGTACTTTACTGTAGCATCAGGGAGGCATAGTTTAATCTTTTTGTAGTGTTTTTGTGTGTCTTAATGTTTTAATCATAAAGTATTACTAATATTATATGTATGTATGTATGTATGTATGTATGTATGGGGTACTGTAGCTTAAACATATATACGTATATACATACATATGTACATGTAAATGAGGCCAGGTTTGGCGCTGGGGCACAAAGTGTGACTGTGAAATCTAATGGTTATGGGTTCGATCCCCATTCGGGGAGATTAAATGTTTATTTAAATTTATATTTCCACTTCTTCGTTCTGGTGTCGAGGCAAAGCTCGGCGTTGAGTTCCGCCACTCAACAAGAATGCCTCTAGAATTGGGCGGAAAGTGGGAATTCAGAGGGAAGTGTAGTGTCTTAACAGTAGGTTCCCTCTGCCTACACTGCTGTGTGCGGGATACTGTAGCGTGAAGTTGAATTATTTTATTTTTATTTATTCATACATGTAAATCTTATTACAATGCCTAATATATAAGGTAATAAATAAAAATACCACCATGACGCAAAGTGTTCCCGTACATGGATGATGGATGTTTTCTTCAAATAAGTTTCCCTTAAGATTTTGTTACTTGGCGGAAATTGGAAAGGTATTTTTGCTTCCCCTTCACAGAGCAGTGTGTGAAATTAAAAAAATATATTCCTTTTAATACATTCTTACTCATGTCTTTTAACTATATGTATAATATATGCTATTATACATAGGATTTTACAGTATATGGTTCTTTATAACTAATATCTTGCTAAATAATTTAATTCAAAATATTTTAGTATATTTTTCATTTGCAACTAAATTGGTTATAATGTTAAATCTTCATTGAATTCGTTCGTTGTTTACGGATATTAAATCTTTTAAAGCACTCTCAGTCAATCATCATTAGACGACTGTCAGCTTGAAATGTAAATTTTGCCAAAACTCGGCGAAAATATAAATTGTCACTTTACCATTGGGTTATTAGGGCCACCAAACATTTTTAGTAGTTAAATAAAAATATTTTAAGTAATTAAGTAAAATATACAACATGGAATACTTGATATAAGTTTTTATGACTTGTATTTGTCTTGTTTCTACGTCTCAGATATGATAATTTTGGATGCAGTCCACTTAAGAGGAGAATGTATACCTCTGAAACACAGAGATTTGTTCCCCTCTAAGTCTGATTAAAATGCGTAATGTTAAATTTCGTAGCCCCTCACGAAGTATCTGTAAGTAGGAAAGTAGAAAATAGACTGTCTTGTTGTCTGCTTCGAAAAGTGTGATTTAAGCTGAAATGTAATGAACGTAGAAACAATAATAAGATTTTATGAGAACCACTACACTACTACTACAACTACTACTTGCCGCCCGCAATTTCCTCTTTGTATCCTCGTCCTAATCCGGAAAGAAACTTGTTTGCCAAATTTCTGCTGCCAACTTCAAGTAGTTCCGACTATACGTTGTCTGTCAGTCTCTCAGTAACGGCAGATTTTAATATATATAGATTAATAAAAATCGATATGATAGAATTAAAAACGAAAACAGTTCGAATGTCTCGACAAGTCCCAATTCCTCCCTCATCAGTCTCTGTTTACAAATGACGGTGTAAATACTATTTCCAAATTTTCTTTTTACTGTCGCGCCCCCGCTCAATGGAGTTTCCTGCTCTTTCATTAAGATTAAATAGATCTCTAATATTTTTTACACTTGTACTTCGTGCCCGTGGACGAGATGCTGCGGGCGTATTGTCCAACCCCCGACTTGCTAAATTAAAAGTAATTTTACACGAAGCCCCGATAGTATTTTTGCTGGTGATACTCTTTTATCATATTTTTAATTGAAAATTCTCAGAGCATTTTGTAAGGGCGTGTGTTTTTTCTTCATTAAATGTAAACATTTGGTTATTATTTTCTATGTTTGTATAAGAAATGTTACATTTTCAGGTGACCTCCTTTTTTATTTATTAAATGAATCTTAGTGAATTGAGTTTCGTACGGTTAATGTCTTTTGATTATATGTTGTCTTATATATATATCTTTTCACATTTCTCACATTTTACGAGGAAGGTAGAGAGAATGTGATAAAATTTTACTGTTTTTTTTGGGCCCGATGCAGCGTTAGTCACGAGACAAGGCTAACATCTCTACCTTACCAATAAAATGTTTAAAACATACAATCTTTAATCACACACATAATAATAGCTTAAATAAAATATTTTAATGTCTAAATAATAGTTTTTGCTTACATCTTATAATACAACCTAATATAAAGCTTACACAAGGCCCCTTTATCTCACAACTCGGCTCTCCTCTTTTCGTACGTGCTACGGACGGATTACATTATGTTTTATATAATCTAATCGGTTGAGAAGATATCTGATCTCTTTTGTGAGGCAAATCTACTGGTGTAATGAGTTTTACTCTTCTCAAAAAGCCTTTATGCTCTCTAATTGAATTCTTTGATAAATAAACGTGTGTATCCCATGCTTCGTATTACAGGCGTGTGGCAAAGCCTACGTAGATTATTCCTGGAGTTATTTCTATCAAAGGACGCTATTAAATTCGGACAATCGACAATATCGAAATAATTCGGCGGAAAATAGGAAATTGAATGTCTTAACACTAGGTTTCCTCTGTCAATACGGGAAAGAGCGTGAAACTCTTTTTTTTATCAATAATAAAACCTGTTCATATTTTATTAACCTTTATTTTTTTTAGCGTAAATTAAAGTAAACGTAAAAAAAGTCCATAATTCTAACATTCTAAATATATCATAAAGATATATATGCAGTTGTAAAATAGTACAAATATAGAAATTCTTTATCTTCTTTTCACAGACGTCAGAGACATATCACGCTTCGTCTAAATATACTATTGTAGTAACAACGCAATATTTCTAAGGATGATATACAATACACGTTCGAATAGTATGCAATTTTATATTCAGCAATATCAAAAGAGCTACTCGCTGCTTACTCCTTGTGATTGTAGGTCCGTAGCTCTGCTACGGCGTAGCATCCTTACAAGTTTTTAAACTACTTATAGTATTTTTATTCTTACGTTTTATGTATAATATTTGTTTATTATAATATGATGTGCCTAGTGTGGCAGTGTTTAAGTGAATGCGAGGATTTTGGGTTCGATTCTCAGTTTAAAATATGTATTTTCCGTTTTACTCGGTACATTTTCTACTATATGTAACGCGACAATATCTTCAAATTCTACGGAAATTCTATTATCTGATGATCGATACTAATGGGTAAACATCAACATTAATTAAAAGTTTTTTTTTATTTTCATAGTATAAAATTATATGATATGTAAATATCTATTATACAGGCATTAAAGAAATTGTTTTAAAGGACAAAGGGAAGGTATGGAAACACCGTAGCATTGGACACGATGATGATAGTTTTCTCTTTCTAATAAACGTAATAGTAGCTATTGTTAAGGTTATTTTAAATAGAAAAATAAAGGAAATAAAAATAGATTTTCTATACAAATAGCAATTTTCTTTTTATTTCTCTTACAGAACCGTGACGATAGTGAACTAACACAGCAGTTCGCAAGAAAACAACTTTATTGTTGTACTAAAATAGATTTAATCGAATCGCTTAACGTTTTATAAACCGCCAGTTGACAGCGACAGTTCATTAAAACTTGCCCGCGATGAGTTTGAGACCGATAACTTTTCCTCTCGCGAGTGAGCTCCGAGCTCCGAGCTGCTTTCTTACGCTTATACTTTTGTATGCACTTCTTACGGAGTTTATAAATTAATTTGTTGTAGTTAATTAGTTTCTTTATAGTTTTTAATATAGCATTTTTGTTTTGAGAAAATATTGTTGTTTTTCTGTTTGAACTTATATTTTTTATGTTAATAATTCATGAAAACGACATCTCAAGATCAATCTCAGACTTGAGAGCGGTCTATAAATACGATCCTATGTCTAAGCATTGATGTGTTTTATAAAGTATCTTAGGCGACAGTTCATTAAAACTTAGCTGTGGTGAGTTTGTCCCAACTTTTACCCTCGTTATGCTGCGACCTGAGCCTCCGTCGACAAACGCTTTAAAACTTGTTAATTCCTACGAGTTGGTAGAAAACAGCGCAAATTGTTATTTGTTTTTGTGGTTTATTTGAGACTATTTTAAGTGTAAAA
Source organism: Heliconius cydno galanthus (assembly GCA_036379175.1). Lineage (NCBI taxonomy): Eukaryota > Metazoa > Arthropoda > Insecta > Lepidoptera > Nymphalidae > Heliconius > Heliconius cydno. The sequence continues at coordinate 47,629 of JAKRZM010000076.1, forward strand.
CGCTTTAAAGGAAACTTTACAATAGAAACTTTCAAATGTATAGTATATAATGTTTATGGTTCTTAATCTATTATTAGAGAAAATATTTTTTGTACCATTGATAGCACAGTAGTCAGAGAAAGATAGTATAGTACAAGAACACTCCGTTCCCCACTTTCTGCCGACTTATTGATGCATTGTTATGTTGAGTAACGGAACTGAACGCCGCGCTATACGTATACGTATATATTGAAAATATAATTCTTGGCCCCGATTGGAAATCGAACTCACTATGCCACGATGGCCTTGAGAGATAAAGAAACAAGATGATTTTACTTCCTTGTAAACTGGTACCTAGTTTAAAATTTATTAATCTCGAGAGATCTATTCAGGTCTTAGCTAATTTCCGCTTAGTAATTACGATATCCCCAAGTTGGATAAAGTGTTGTTTTCAAATGCTTTTCCAATATCAAAATTATATTTCTTTGTTCTATAATCTTCCTCGTTATTATCATNCTAATAATTTTATATCTATTAAAACGTCTAAGGCCCGTATGTTATATGCCCGTATAATCGCTTCAAGTCTAAGATCAATTTTGAGATCGCGTTTTCATTCATAAAAACGACATCTCAAGATCGATCTCAGACTCGAGAGCGGTCTATAAATACGATCCTATGTCTAAGCATTGATGTGTTTTATAAAGTATCTTAGGCGACAGTTCATTAAAACTTAGCTGTGGTGAGTTTGTCCCAACTTTTACCCTCGTTATGCTGCGACCTGAGCCTCCGTCGACAAACGCTTTAAAACTTGTTAATTCCTACGAGTTGGTAGAAAACAGCGCAAATTGTTATTTGTTTTTGTGGTTTATTTGAGACTATTTTCAGTGTAAAGCGCTTTAAAGGAAACTTTGCAATAGAAACTTTCAAATGCATAGTATATAATGTTTATGGTTCTTAATCTATTATTAGAAAAATGATTTTTTTTACCATATACTTTATGCAGGACGCGTATAGCATAATAGTCAGAGAGAGGATAACAACACTCCGTTCTCCACTTTCCGCCGATTTTTTGATGCATTGTATGTTGTTGCCGCGCTATACGTATACGTATATATTGAAAATATAATTCTTGGCCCCGATTGGAAATCGAACTCACTATGCCACGATGGCCTCGAGAGATAAAGAAACAAGATAATTTTACTTCCTTGTAAACTGGTACCTACTTTAAAATTTATTAATCTCGAGAGATCTATTCAGGTCTTAGCTAATTTCCGCTTAGTAATTACGATATCCCCAAGTTGGATAAAGTGTTGTTTTCAAATGCTTTTCCAATATCAAAATTATATTTCTTTGTTCTATAATCTTCCTCGTTATTATCATCTAGCGACCGCGTTTTAATAAAGGAGGCAGAGTTATTTGTCATTTTTAACCGACGTCAAAACCAGAAAGATAATAATTATCAATTCGATCATCTTATTCGATATCTTATTTTTTGATGTATTATGTGTGCAATAATTGCTGGTTCAATAATATTGCTTGCTCTTTTATAATTTAACAAAAACTACTACTTTTATACCACTATTTTTATAATATTATTGGAATTTTCGATGCAATGCGTGTTTGGTTGCGGAACTTAACGCCGCGCCGCGTCGCTTTTATTTGACACCAGAGCGAAGAAATTTAAAATATAAAATATTTAATTTCCTTGCGCTTACAGTCAGACTTTATGCTATTTATCTATAAAGTTTTTTAAATACAAAACATATTTTAATTTATACTGGTACATAGCCATAGTTATTTTTTAAACTAACTTTAAAAGCTCACAATTTCCAACTAGTCATACTTTACAATATACATACATAAATACTCCGAGTGTGCGACGCAACACTGATTTAATTAATGCAAGCTGAAATAAACACAGTACTGCAGATAGTCCCCCACGTATAAAATAATAAATGTACGCAAGCACACTATGAATATTTTATTCGGATGCTTTTTACGTAAGTGAAATGTGTGCATTTATTGATGTAATGCTGTTTAAAGTTCTATTATATTAGTTTTAGCTTTTGTACAGAGATTATTTTAAATTAAACCTCGTATAATAATCTATATAAATAGTAGAATAACATACATAAAATGTAAAGAAAGTCTTCAAGTCTGAAAGTATATGCATAGCAAGCTCCGCCATTCAACACGCAATGCCTCCAGAATTCGTACTCGAAAATGGAGAACGGAGTGTTTTAACACTAGATTCGCTTCGCCTACCCTGTTGTGTGCGGGATACAGCGTGAAATTTTGTGGATTCTAAAGAAAACTGTTCTAAGCCCATGTTACATATACATATATTCCAGAGCTGCTTAACTCACTAACTTTTGTAGGGAATTCACAACGCGCCCTCATTACGTCGACACACATAGTTGCCGTCCCGGTGGAATTTTTCAATACTTTTCGCCTTTATAAGAAATTTTGCTCCACCTAAAACGAAAAGTATATTATACATAATGTTTTACTGCAAATGAAAGTAAGCTGGCGTTGAGATATTATTATTTAAAGCTTTTAGCGTTTATAATCATTATTTTTATTATTTCTGTTGCCTTTATAGTGTTAGTGTAATAAAAACTCGCAAATATTATTGTATTTCGAATTTGGACGTGGATTTTTATACTCGTATTTAATTTTTTATTACAACTTTTTTAAGTAAGTTGATTCTAATGTACTATAGATTGGAGAACTTTATAAGCTTACTGCGGAATTAAACTTATAACTGTCTTGAAATCGAATTTAAAACTTTAACGTTTTAATTTTTAATAAAACACTACGCTTTGCCAAGTTCTACTCAATTTTTTTGTATGCGTCCGACCAAAAGCGCTAGTAGTAGATTCAAATACGCGTCACACAACTGTGGAATGGTCTACCTGCAGCAGTGTTTCTGGGTCGATACGACATGGGTACCTTCAAAAAGTGCATCTATTTCCACCTTGAAGGCCGGTAAATTGAAATATGAATAAAAATATTTATAATAGTAACAGATGTGTACATCGAAATTATACGTCACATAGCGTACTAATTAAATACTAATAAGTTATAATTAATTAATTTTGAAACATTAATCTTCTCTACGCACACTTTGACTGTTTAACAATAATTAGTCACAATTAACGATAATAATTAAGCAATTAGTAACGCGTTACAACGATATAACTCCTTCTTTGTTAATTTGGGACGTGTTTATCTGAATGTGATGAATGCAGGTTCAAATTCGGCTCAAGTTTTTTTTTATATTTTTTGAAAACATTAAATATTTATTAATTGGACTGGAGATATTTTTAAAGTTTTAAAATTTTTTAAATATTGGTTCTGCTAACAAAAAATGTGATGTTATATTCTTTTTCAAATATATAGATATACAGTAAGTATCTCTTAGTAGGAAATTCCGTGTTTAGTGGCGAAACTCAACGCCGCCCTATATCGTGTTACGGAAAAAAAAGAAATGAAAATTTCATTCCTCCGAGTGATAACCTCGTACCGTTAACGGTAAATAGATTGTTAATACACTAAGCAAAACTTTCTTATTATCAAATCCCAAGAATAAGACCGTAAATACTGTAGCATCTCTACTCAAATGGACGCTAATAGCACTCTCACAACAATTATCTCCTAATCTCCTATTACTAAGCTACTTGAAGCTTCAACTTCGTTATTTACAAACTCCGTAGTGCTATAGTTAGAGAGTGTCTGTCTGTACATTCGATAGTTATACGTATATAAGTTTGATTGGTGAAATATTTTAAATATAATAAATACCGTGGTGGCACAGCGTAAGTGTTACGTTTCTCTTTAGTGCGATTCTCACACGGGGTAATAAATTATCTCCGTTTCCTTAAACTCGTAATAAGACAAAGCGCGACGTTGAGTTACGCCATTTGTGTCTCGAAAATTTTGATGGTAAGTCGGGAATATAGTGTATTAATATTATGTTACCTCTGCCTACTCTGCTATGTGCAAAATACAATTTAGACCTAAAAAGTATGTATTTTTATCAATTTACATGTTATATCTTTAATTTTTTCTTTTTTTATTTCTCTCTCTCTCTCTCTCTCTGACCCACAATGTAAAGTGTGAAAAATATAAAAGTAAGAATGTTCCTTCCCGGTGCATCGTTGGTTTCATATTCATATGAAATTTAAATTTATTTCCCTTGAGGAATTTCGTACTAGGATATACTAATGGATGATAATTTTGTACGAGGATAATAATAAAATAGAAAATGCGTCTGTGCATCTCTTTCGTTGCCATTCACTTGATTATATTTCGTCAGTTTTTTAATGTTATCTAAATTATAGGATATGTAGGGGGTGTATTACATAATCTATCTATATATATAAAAGGACTTGTCCTCACTGACTGAGGTAAGGACGCACGCACAGCCGTAACCGCTGTGCGTAGAAACGTGGAATTTGGACAGATGTTTGCTTTCGTAATCTGGACATCCACTAAGAAGGGATTTTGAAAAATTTTAAC
>JAKRZM010000076.1:62975-146193 GCA_036379175.1 Heliconius cydno galanthus
CGCGCGCGCCGCCTCCGCGCGCCTGCCACTGCTGCTCGACCTGCGCGCGCCGCTGCACGCGCTGCTGGCCGCCAACGACGTGAGTTACCCTATATATCATATCAGTTAATATCACTATCAGATCCATTCAAACACTGCTTTCAAGTTTGGGACTAATGCAAATCAACCAACACTGCGAAATATTAAAGATTAATAATAAAATGACCCAAAAACTAATGATGATAGAATACATACATTATTTTATAGGTTTAAGTTATTGCTAAAATTGCCAAAAAAAACACTCTTTATCTTAACATCTTTATTAGTATTCCATATTTATTTATTTTTCTTTATGTAATGTAACCAAATATCCATATTTAACAGGGAGATAACCCTGCTCAAGAGTTCTGGACAGCTTGGTCCGCTGCCTCCGACCGCCTCGAATTGGCGGCGGCGGAGGCGCCCGCGGATCCCGGCGCGGACAACCTGACACGTGCGTCCCGCGCCGCTGCTGACGTGCTACTAAAGGAACTACCCATGCTCGTGGAAATGATGTTGAGGTGAGTCTACAGCTAACTTTGCGGCTGCCATAACTCGGAGTCCATAATGTTATACTTTTTTATTTATTTATTATTATTAATATATAGAATACATGTACATAGTATAGAATACAGACCAAAAAAATGGAATTATTAATATTTTATGATATTAACAAAATTTATATGTTTCAGATTGCCCTCTGCGTCGGAGAGCGGTCGTCGCCTCACGCGCCAGGCTGCCGTCTCTCGCAACAGACCTTCCGTCAGACACGGTAATAATATTGTCTTATAATAAATATATAATTATAGCTGTACATAATTAATTATGTATAGCTGTTTCTTTCTCTTTAAATTTAAAATAACAGATTTTCATACGATAAAAAATGTAAAGGCCGCCTTATCAGTGATCTCTTCCACGCAACACAATTAAAAGAATCTTTTGCGAAGGAAGGTCATGGTACAGTGTAAAAACAAAAAGCAATGTTTTCCATGAGAGCCTGGCCTCCAGTGGTTATTTGGAAGCGACTTTTTAAAAAATGCGAAAATAAAATCGATTTTTTTATTGTGTAGCCCAACCCTAAAGTTGGGCCACATTTAATTAATAAAATAATTATTTAGTATAATCCAAACTAAGGTCCTAGTAATATCTCAGGCGGCGAGCAGCGCAGCGCGACGGGCGCGGGCGTGTGGAAGCGCGTCCGCCTCAAGCTGGAGGGCCGCGAGCGACACGCGCACACGCACGCACACGCCAGGGAACAGGTATATCTATTTACCTTAAAACTATATATTAACTAACGAACTATTTCACATTTGTTTAAATATCTTTATTTAATATTATATATGTCACTGTAAGATTATAAATCGTTAGTTCATAATTTTATTTGCGAAATTGTAAACTTTCAATAATTTGTGAACCGACATTGTCAAACGCAAAAATTCACCATAGAATTCAAAACTACTACAGTAGGCTCTATATATGTAAAAAGTTAAAAATATCATTTATGTACTAACGCCTTAGTTAGGTAACCTAATCGAACCTGCTCTTAAATATACGTATACCTGCGGAAGTGTTAGTACATATTTAGGTATTTACCAAAGTCACAGTATAAATATAATCTTAATTCTAAATAGTTCATTTTTTAATTTTCGAATATATTCAAAAAATATTCTGAATACGACGTACATATCACATAATAAATAAAGTTTTATTTTATTGACGCCTTTTTAGATTCTTAGCTCTGTGGTCACAACGCGTATTGGTCGATGTTGCTGTTAATCGCTTAGAGAGTTTACAATTTTTCCACAGTTTACAATTTCGCGAATTAAAATATAAACTAACGGTTTTTACAATGTTACAGTGACATTTATGATATGAAATGAAATTACAGGTGGACTACATAATAACGGAAGCGACCAGCGCAGAGAACCTGTGCCTCATGTACGAGGGCTGGATGGCGTGGGTGTGAGAGGACCCCCCGGCACCCTCCGACGCCCCCCGGCATCCCCCGGGACTCCCCGGCACAACCCGGACCTCCGGGAGCTCCAGGCCCCGCGCCCGCGCCGCCCGGCCCGTGCGCCGGAGCCACGGAGTCACACGACGAGTTGACACTCTGCGACCGTCGACCTGCTACTGCGACAGGGGTCCACTTGACAAATAATGACCCCGATCGACCTCTAGTGACCCCCTATAGTGACATACAGGAATGTCAATTTCAAATCAAATGATCCACTTTGTCACCACAGCATTAGGAGCCCTATCAACTACTACTAGTAACATCTACTAGTAACAATTATAATTTTCTAGCTTTAAATTAGTTCTAGTAACCCACAGAAATTTCTATTACTATGATCTACAGTGTCTGTGGAATATTTTGGGCCCTATCAATCTCCTTTCTGACACAGACCCCTAGTGACTCGTAAAGACGTCAATAAGTATTTTTTTTACCTTAACCCTAATTTGTAGTCAAAAGTAAATGATTCATAAAAATCTTGACTACCATTGACCACTATTGATCCCCAGCGACCATAATGAACTAATAGCTAACTTCTCTCTGACTGTAATAGCCAAAATTAAAACTTAAAAATTATAATATAAAAGTCTTACCCCTAGCGACCCCATTGACCCCATATCACTTTGTCTGGAATATAGATGTAGAATTAAACAAATTGATCATATACATGTTGTGACACGCTACTTATCATATGACAAAATAAATTTGATATTGAAGGAGTTAACCAGTTCATATCCGTAGATAGTAATGCTTTGATGTTTTTGGAAGTAAATATTAAATCAGTTTTACGTTCAATATGATGGAACCCTAATTATTAATAGAAAAAAATATACATTTGCATAAGATCGTAAGAAAGTAGTCGGCAGGTCGATGTTAGGTTTAGACTTACTTAGTACGGCTTTTCATATAACGAATACGATTCTCGCGAAATGTGAGGAAAAAATGGATAAACGGTTTAAAAGAAATAAACTTCGCTTCGACTTCGACTCTGTATGCTAATCGCTTATACAATTTACGGATAAGTAACGACTTATTATATATTCGTGTTTATTATTATTACTATTATATTACTCTAGTGGGAGCTTGATTTCTACATGTTCATTGAATTTTTAAATTTTTGATATTGATTGTAGTTTTTTTATGGATTATGGGTTTAAATTATATAGTGTAGTGATTCTGTCCAACTATAGGGATTTTAACAAAAAGACTACTTAAATAGTGTTATATCATCTCTCTTTCTATCTTTCTTTCCAATCAAGTTATAGTATATTCAATTTAATAAAATTAAATAAATCTTGTTAAATAAAAAATTTTCTAATATGTGGTGATTGTACATTTTATCGACTCAATTTTTTTTGCCATTAATACTTTTTTTATAAAAGTTTTCTTGTATCAGTGGTACTAATAAAATATAATGATTATAGGTTCAAAATCCATTTGAAGGAATTTTTAAATTTATAATATGAGTTCTGTTCTGATTTAGATTGAATAAGAGCTGCGTTGAGTTCTATTACTCAATACACAATGTCTCTATTTCACTCCCCTTATTCTTTTATAATAGAAAAAATAACTAAAACACTATAATATTTTTTACTTTGCTTATCATATAATATATTTACATGCATATATAAGTTCTTAATATACATTTTAATAGGAGATCTCTATCGATACCCGATTGGATAAAAATATAATTTAAAAAAATAAAATTAAGCACTTTCAACATACTTTACTTGGTGTTTTGAAACTATAAAAATTTAATATAAATTAAATATGTATTTTAATGTTCAACAGAAAACAAGCTCCATTATAATATTTATGCATTTAGCCCGCGTGTGTGTGTGTGTGTTTGTCAGTTACCTATTAACTTACTTAAACTACTTACCTTTAGAATAAATGCGAAAGTGAATGCTATTTATTTATAATTAATTAATCAAAAATATATATTAAATTAAAATATATATAAAAAAAATATTCTCAGATTTTTTTTTATATTTTTCATTTTTAGACTCTCTTTCATAGTGGTTTTTATTTAATAGTGTTTCAGCATTCACTGAGAGTGGGTGTATCGCTTTGTATTTTTTATTATTAAATAAATGGTGTATGTAAATGTGTTGTTTTATTTTGTATCATTATATTGTTATACTTTTATATTAATTAATAATATGTAATTAAAAAGCCTATAGTTTTTAATTTATCACTTATATTTCATTCCTATTTTTATAAGGAAAACGTTAACTTTTAATAACAAAACATATAATGCATATAGCATCTTCAAAAATTGAAAGTAAAGATAAAAGTAATATGTATTTAACATATTTGAAACTAAAATATAACGAATTTTTATATTAAAATTTTTTGCATCGATTCAAAATTATTGCAGCAATGTCTTATTTCTCGGGTTTTTCGTGTTAATGCCATTAATGATTTAAATTGTATAATTTAATGAATTAGAGGAATTAATACAGAATTTAAAATCAAAATTTCTATGTGAACAAACTTAAATTAAAATAAAATTAATTCATTCCCCCAAGTGAGAATAAAACCCATAACGGTCGCGTTTGAATATATATGAATATATATGTATATATATATTTTTTTAATGTTATATATATATACACACCTATCTATTATTATTTTTCATAATTTATAAATTATTAACAAAAAAATAATGAATATTTTTTATTTCATATACAGTGGCCAACTCCGGCAATAAACAAAGTCGTGTAATTTACATACAAATACAAATAGCTTCTATAAAACTAAATAAAATTAACAATCATATTTATAATAAAAACTAATTTTCTACTAACAATATGGCCTTATTATAATATAAAATATATTTAATTTATAGTTTTAAACTAAGTATTTTTTAAATACAAAGTAAATGTTTAGTAAATGTTTTAACAATTAAAAACATTATTAATCACCCAAATTATCGCCAAATCATATTTTAATAATACTAAATTCCTCTATACAATAACCATACTTCATTATTTTACTAACATAAGTATAAGTATGTTCATAAAATATTAAAGTCTTTAAGAATAAGGAACTATAACAAAGTAGCAATTCTTTTTTACTTTACAAAATGCAGTAAAATGTAAATATATATGAAGAAATAAAATTTATTATATAAGTATTATTGGTTTAAATAAAAAAGTTAAATAATCCCAAAAAAATACATAAGCAATTTAAAGTATCCAGAAACAAAATAACTTTTTTATATTTAATGAAAAATGTTTGTTTCCATTTAAAATGATTAAGAATTGGATTTACATTATATTAAGAAAGATAATATTTTATAATATGTTTACATACATATGTATGTATTACACTTCGCCATTGTCTATCAACATCTAAAATAAAAAGAAAAAATGAGCTATGCGAAGGCCTATTATAAAATATACTTTTTACAATTAATTGTTTTAATTGTAGCTTCAGGCTGGGAAGCTATATTTTCTTCTACAAAAATTATATTTTTGAAAATTTATTTCTCTATGAATATAACTTAATTGCATATTTTAAATGTTCATGTTAGTGAGAAAATCAAATTATCAACCTTTACAAAAGCATTGTTTTTTTTTCATTTAAAATATCTTTTATTATGTTATTATAAAAACGGTTTCACCATCACTCGTTAAATTTATATATTTTAAGATTAGAGATCGAACTAAGAAACAGAGATATGCTACAAGCATTTAGCTACAAGCTATTTTTATAATGCACATATTATTAATTAAATTACTTGCGTGACTCAAACCTCGAATCTGCTATAACAACAAAGTACATCACACCTTTTCTCCTGAACGACTATTGTAAATTTAAGTGAATTATTTTTCATATATTTTAATGCATCTTTTTTAGTAATTAAAGGATTCCTCAGTTCGTATGATAAGGGATTTTGAAATATGTTAAATGATTTTTCTTCATTTATTATTGTCATATCATTGTGTGATAGTGAACGTAATAAGAGATAAGGTTTAATATATTTTGTTTCCAGCAATGGGCTAGACTTAGATTTTTTTAGATATTGTTTTAGTTGTATTGGATTAGTATTTGTGTGTATCTTATTTACTTGATAAAATTTTGATGTAGTTGGTTGCCGAAATTTCGCCATTTTTAACTTGAGGAATTTCGAAGGACTTGGCTGGCGGAATTTTAAAGTATTTGGTTTGCAGAATTTCGAAGTTGGTGGCGGAATACATTGCGAAGTGCATGGTGGGTATAATAGCGGATGCTATCGCTGCTGTTGTCTTCGAAATTCGACCAAGTCGTGAAGCTGTGCCTTGTAAAGTTGAGTGACGTCATGCAGGTCGAGGCGCAGTTCTGCAAGTTGTTCTTCTTTTTCCCCATACATCTGGAGGAGCGCGTCGTATTGTTCTTGTACACTCTGTAAAGAAATGAGAGTTGAGAGGGAAATGGCATATGAGCTATATTTTTCATTTATTTTTTCTAATTTTAATACTTTAAGATCAACAGTACAACTCTATTATTATACATCATAATTATCAATAAGTAGATAAAGTCCAATGTGTCTGCTGGATCTGCTACTATTTATATCACTATTTTTCGTGACCGCCCTGAAGTTAGCTGTAGATCGGCGCGTAGATTTGATTTTAGGATTTTTAGTGCTTAACTAACTTCAGTTCGGCCACAACTCATCAACCTTTAAATACACTTTATAAAGATAGGTATAAACCTATAGCCTCCTACCCACCTGATACTCCTGCAGCCTGTGGTGCGCATCCGCCAGCTGCTGCGCAAGCGCGCGGCGGTCGGCCGCGAGCGCCGCCAACGCCACGCCCTGTCCGCGGCGCTCGCCCTCGCGGCGCGTTAACGCCGCCAGGTGCTCCTCCACGGAGACCACGCCCGCACTCACGCTGGAACTCGGCGCCATGCCCATGTTGGAGGTCGTTGCTTCGTCCTGTTATACAACGTGGGTATTATTATGAAAGTTATTTTATATAGAAAGTATAGGTATAGTAGGTACTATATAACTAATCCTGTACCTACTATATACTTTTAATATACACAAAAGTCATTGTATTTTTTTTAGAATAATGAATAAAGCATTTATAAAAAATACCTTTTTAAAAATAAGCTATATAAGTTTTTAGACAGCTAAAAGTCAATTTAGTAATTAGAATATTGTATTTAATTAACACAGCAACATGTCTACGTTAATAGAACTGAGAATATTCTAGAAAAACTCACCGTTTGCCAAAACGAAGTGGAGAACGTGTCGGAGGCGACAGAATGAGACGGTGATATGTCACCTCGAGTCGATATTTGTTCCTGATAATAATAATAAAATAAATCAGCTTCACACTGTATCCATTCAGCAAGTTAGGCAGAGGGAACCTAGTGTTAAGACAGTTAGTGCCAGAGAGAAGAAATAAATAATTCATTCCCTCGAGTGGGGATCGAACCCACAATCGTTGCGTTACAGTCCAGCTACTGAATGTGTTAAATGAATAATGGAAAACAAACAAAAGGGAACAATAATCATTTCATATTAATATTACACTCACAAAAAAATCTAGATTTTAAATCTAGTCATTTATACTAAACATATACTCCACAGATATCTCTATTAAAAAATATGTAAATTTTTATATTAAGCCACTTTATTAATTAAATATTTTGCTTATCATTTTGACCTAATGACTTACATACAAGATCTCATTACATAAAAGAAAATTACATCTCCAAAAACACATAAAAATATTCTCAAGCCCCCTATCATCTCCTAATACACCAACTCGCGTACCTGTAATATAGCATTGCGTTTTTTCTCAGTGTCCAAAGCGGCGCGTTCTGCGTTTAGTTGTGTTTCTATCTCGCTCACTCTTGTACGTAGCGCCACTATCTCCTTCTCGCTCTCTTCACGTAATTTGTCTAGTTCGAGGGTTTTTCTAAAATGAGGGAAAACTTAGATTTGATTCAGAATTCAGAAGTTTAGTTTCTTTTATGCATTTCTTTTAGTTTTATCCTACACATAGCAGGGTAGGCAGATGGAAACTAGTGTTAAGGCACTCTGTTCTCATTAAGACAACTCTGTTATTTAGTTATTTAGTGTGTTATTTCGTCTGTGCCGAACTCTGGAAGCATTGAGTATTGAGAGGCAGAACTCAGCGACGCGATTTGCCTCGTTACTAGAGCAAGTAAAGGAAATATTAAATATTTCATTTCCTCAATTAGGAATCGAAGCCACAACGCATTGATCTTACAAATATAAAAGTAAAAATGAACACTTACAATTTCAACTTCTCCTGTGTATCGTACAACATTTGCAATCTATCGTTGGCTTCAGCAGCGACCGCCGCAATGGCGCCGTGCTCGTTTTGAAGGCTCTCTAACTGGGACAGTGTTAGTTGGTTCTCTTCCCGGGCGAGCCGTTCTTGTTCTTGCGCTTTGGCCAATGAGGCTTCTAGAGTGGCTGGAAAGTGATAAATATTTGGGATGGTACACATACTAAAACACTACATCGGATTTCACAATACCACTCATATAAAAAAACAAACCATTTTACATTTTTCTCCCAACATCGTAGTAGTAGGAGTAAGACTGGTATTAATATCTGTTTTATTCATCCAATATAATCACAAGACAAATTGCCGCAATACTCGCATTCTGCACAACTGCATCCTCCATCACTAATCACCAAGAGCAGTAACAACAGTAACATACGAGTATTCATCTCCCTCACTCACCCAACATCACACAAGTCTATCTATACCTTACATATCAAGACTAGTAATACTTTCATTCCCAGCTGGTCCAGTCACTCATTCACTCACTCACCCAGCTTGTCCCCCATCAGCTTGGCCGCCCCGGCGTGCGCGCGCTCCCTGTCCAGGGCGGCGCGCTGCAGCGCGGCCAACTGGTGCAGAAGAGCCGCGGGCGCATCGTCGCCGGTGTTAGTGTCGCGGAGGGCGGCCGCCTCGGAGACAGCCTCTGACGCTTCACGGCGGAGTGTCTCCTCGCGGGATAGCCAGCGTTGTTCCTCTGATGACGTTATTTTATTACTTTTGTTGTAAATATGACATAAATAGTAAATGATGATATTGCCGCTTTTATATATAATGGTACAGAACCCTTCGTGCGCGAATCCGTCTCCCATTTAAATGGTTTTTTTAATTGAATAATTGAGTAACGTTGCGATTGTCAATTACACCGACAACAACAGTAACAAAAGTCAGTATACACTAATAATTTCCCATTATCCCTAATAGAAGGAAATCATTCCATTCTATCAGTATACACAAATAATTTCCCATTATCCCTAATAGAAGGAAATCATTCCATTCATCTAAAAGAACCGTCTTACTTTAAAAAAGAATGATGTCCACAAAATTACTCACAAAAAAAATCCAAATAGAAGTCTTACCCCTAGCCCTCTCCACTCTCAGCTGTTTCAGTTCATGTCTCAACATATCTGCGTCCCTTTCCGCTTTCTCTTTCGCGACTTCAACTTGCGTGTACGAAGTTTTTAGTTTATGCATTTCCGAGTTACTGCGTTGTAACTCGTTCAATTCCCGTTTGAGAGCATCTAGGGAAGTACGTGTGCTTTCTAACTTTTGGGTAGTATCGTCTAGCAGGCTTTTTGTCTGAAAAAAATTTATTTATTATATTTAATTTTTTATTTTTGTTTGGGATAATTTGATGTTCACCTCTTAATCCGCATATAGTAAGCACAGAAAACACAGTAGTAAAACATCCCAATTTCGATTACCCGCATATAACAAGATAGGCAAATGAAATCTAGTGTTAAGACACTTCGTAAGACAGACCGCCCGACTTCTGGACAGGCTAGACTTACAGAAGTGACGAAACTCAATTACAATAACACTTTTATCTCAAATGGATATGGAATCTAAAACCATGGTGGCTTACATTCTTTGTTATTGTGATTTACTTTATTTTTCATTAAGTAAAACTAAGAAACAAACAAAAACACCAAAAATATAAACATTTCTAAAATTAATTAAATTCTTAATAATAATTTACTATCTGTGCGTACAAACTCAACAATGGTTCTTTCTTTCAAAATATCAAAAATAATAAGGGTATAAAATAAAAACAAAAATACCTCAGCAAGTTCAGCTTCCATCTTCTTATTAGTGGTGGTCAATCTATATACGGCTTCTATTTGACTAACTTCCAATTCTTCCTTGGCCGCCATGGATCTCTTTATCCGGTCTAATTCCGCCGTTTGTTCAGATATTTTGTCTCTGGAATGACATTTTTAATTTTTCTATTTATTACTGTATCTTATTTTTCAAAGTATTTCAATGTTTGTTTTAATTTCACTATATGGTCAAGTTTCCGTAAAATATTTAAACATTGTGTGCTAATTGTCAGAAACTAACTAAAATAAATAAAATTTGATTTCAATACAATCATCACTTAAATTATAAATTGATTGATAAGACTGTTTTTATTTTATTTATTAAAAACTTATCGCATAGAAATAATATAGCATTCATTACATTTTTTCACATAGATATAGCAGAGAGAACCTAATATTAAGCGACTCCGTTCCTTACTTTCTATCTAATTGTTGAGACATTCCGTGTGGAGTGGCAGAATTCAACATCGCGCTTTGTGTTACTAACTAAGCGAGAATATGAAAACATTCCCTCGAGTGGAAATCAACCCATCAACTCATCGACTCATGCTATCCACCGCGGTACGACGCCCTCAAACGATTTCCTCAAAATTAGGAAATTAAAATTTTAATATAAACATTCCAATCAGAGCAACATTATGTACGTATTAAAAAATGCATCAGTAGCATAAATCAAATACGAATGTGCATTGTGCATTATCTGTCATTGTAAAACTCCTAAACCACAATTAAAGTACAAGTTATAATCGTATATAATAGGTACAGTGGTGCTATACATATACAATACAATATACATTCGTACCGACATAAACGTATTTCAAACTACGTATATAGATGTCACTGCACGTCATGTCACTTATTTATTCTTATAACTTTTCTAAACTAATAAACATACAATAACACTGACAGCTCACTTAATCACTTTTCGAATTAATTCACTTTGAGATGTATCCACTTTATTGACTTAATTTAACATATCGCTAAAACGAACGTTTAATATTACTCGAATAGAACGTAACAATGGCGCGATTCAGAATACTACTTACGCCATCTCTTAAGAAATATTTCAAATAAAAAAATATTACTTTATAAAGTCTTGCTGTTCTGAATAACTGAATTGAGCTAAAAATTAAAATTGTATCCATGTATTCACTATATATGAAACACATATATGGGGAAGCATGAGCAGGTACAGTACCCATACCGTTGTAAATATAACAAAAAAAATGTAATAGTATTCAGTCTGCAAAACACTAAACTGTAAAATTAATAGAAAACCAACAAAATAGTGCCTTACCACTAGCTCTTTCTTCCAACTCACTAACACTTTAAATAAATAAATGCCTGAACAAACTGGTAGTAAAAGTCAGTTAACGGATGATAATTTTACATAATAATGTCACAAGAAAACGTTGATGAAAAATTGCATACTTTATTTAAGCTTCATGCTGTAGCTGTATCCCACACAAAATATGAAGGTAAAAAGAAAAAAAAACTTACCGTAAACTTTTAATAACTTGTTCATTATCTTTTTCCTTTGCTCTTAATTTCTTTATAATATTAGAGTGTTGTAACTCTTGCCTCGCTAACTTCTCCCCCTCTTCTTGTAACTGAGCTATCATATCATCTTTCTCTTTCAAAATAGTTTCTAATTCTGAGGAGTTTTTACGTGAAATATCAGATTTTAAATTGTCCAGTTGTTTTCGTAGTTGATCCTGGAGGACAAATTTGTAAATTTTTAAAATTTAAAATGTTAATTTATTAAATTTATATCCATAATCACAAGGAGAGTGGAAATAGCAAGTCACTTCTGCAGTCTTTATCCTGTTTGGAATTTTTTTTACTAAAATTTTAAAGATGACTGTCAAAATATTACAAATAATTGTTGCTATAATATTGTAAAATACAAATTAATGTGTACACAAAAACAAAATATCCAAAGTGGGAAATTGTTAAAAAAGAAAGAAATATTATTTGGACATTTAATGAGTCATAAATTTTTATAGTGCTTGTTGTTACTTAAAACATTGAGTTTGGGAGATATCAAATCTATAATTTAATTAATATTTTATGTTTCATAGATTAAATAATAATGTACTATTTTCTTTATCACAAATAAGAATATATCGTACATTTTGATTTATATTAATCATACAATATGGTTTTTAATTTAGCAATAGTCTACATGAAGACATTTTTAGAGTATTTTTATTAATTAAAATAAAAAATATATAAGCATACCTTTTCCCTGATAGCTTGTTGGAATTTCTTCTCCAGGGCAGACATTCTTTGAGTATAATCTTCAGTTATAGTATTAATATCACCGCCTTCATGCTTAGCCATCAAGGTTTCCACTTGGTTCTTTAAACTAGCATTACATTCTGCCAACTCTGCATTATTCCTACTTATTTCCATTAGTCTATTTTCTCTCGCATCTAAGATTTCTGCCATTTCACAGAGCCTTTTCATCAATCTATCATTCTCTGAACATTGGCTCTCATCACTAGTATTACTCTGTATTGATGTTTCTGACAATTCTCGATTATGCCCACGGATTTTAGTTGCTAAGTTTTTGCCAAGAACTAAGTCTACAAGGTTAGGAGATGTAGCACCATCATGTTTTTGTTTGAAACCATATTTCCCGGGGCTATTTCTACAACCGTTGCTACTGTCTCCATTTGGACTAGGAATAATTTCAATATCTGATGAAGTGGCAGTTTCCAGTTCATCCCCAGAAGTGTGGCCAGATGTTCGATCAGAGCCAATTTTGACTAAATCACTTTTGCTATCAGAGCTTACAGGTGAAGTTCTCTCTTTTACACTAGATTCTTTTTGTGATGAATCACTACTGTCTCCACTACATTGTTTTTTCTCAACATTTACAAATGCTGAGCTCTCAGATCTAAGTAGATCTGCTGATACATTATAAAATGATGATGAGTCACTTAGTTTCTCCATGAAAATGTCTTCTGGCTCATGTTCCTTTTTTTGCTCTTCTGTCTGATCTAAAGTAATGCTATCATTGTCTGCATTTAAAGTTCTATCAGACCAGGAGCCATCATTAGAAGAATTTTCACTAATTTGCATTTTTTGTATTATTAAAGATTGTTCCAAATGTATAATATTATCACTT
This sequence comes from Heliconius cydno galanthus, assembly GCA_036379175.1. Taxonomy (NCBI): domain Eukaryota; kingdom Metazoa; phylum Arthropoda; class Insecta; order Lepidoptera; family Nymphalidae; genus Heliconius; species Heliconius cydno. The sequence goes on from JAKRZM010000076.1 coordinate 76,269, forward strand.
TTTATCATTTTAGAAATTTTTAAATGTGGATTAATTGGGTTTTCATCAGTGTCTAGCACAGTTGGCGCCGTACATTCTGATATAGAGTTATAAGACATTGTATCTTCATCATCATCAGCAACTAAGCTGACACTATCAGCTGTTTCAGCTCTCTCTGTCCTCTCTCCACATGGAGTAGATTTCTTGTTAAAAATATCATTTGATATGTTTGAAGAAGAACTACTATTCTTATCACTCGCATAACTATCAAATCCAATGCATTCTATAGAACTTGGACTTATAAGGCTATCTGGTAATATTTCTACAGATTCTGAATTAAGCTTTAGGCCTGCACTACTGCTGTGTGAAATCGAATGACATGATGCTAACTCAGAATCAGGTGTGGACTTTAAGCTCTGTGACAACACTTCTACAGAATCAGAACTATTTCTACTTGACATAAAAGATAAAACATTAGATTTATTTGAGTCTCTTCTGTCATCACATTTAATAACATCCTCCTTTTTGAAATTTAAATATTCAGCACCATCAGACATAACAAGTTGACTTTTAGAAAATAAATCGTCTTGACTGTCGTACTTACCAGAAATAACATTCAAAGACTTTGCTTTTGGTGGACGTACTATTGTACTACTATCAGATTTCGGTTGTTCAAAGAATGAACCTGCGAAGGAGCCCCATAAGCTTTGAGAGTTGCTCTTCGATGGGCTTTCAGTAACAACTGGTTGCTCTTTTATAGGATCAGATTTTCCACTTTCAGCGCTAACAGTAAGACCCCACGAAGAAAAAAAATCCGCATTATCCTTTTGAGGTGTCGTGCCTGTCCCTGGCGATGATTTTGAGGAGGATGGCCCCGGAGCTTCCTCCTCTTGTTCTTCGCTACTATCATCTTGAATATCTAATGCTTTATCGATAGTTTTCTGCGCCTCCTTCAGTGCTGACTTGGCTAAGCTCGTTAGCCCAGAAGTATCGAACCAATTCATTGTGTGAAAACATTAGACATATGAAACGAGAGAATTATTTAGAAATACTCGTACATATACAGAGTCCAGTTTATAAAAAGGTCATATGTTATTGTTTTACAAAAGCAAATCACAAATCACAACACAAGTTCCGAATCTCATAAGTGACGTTTACATTCCATTTTGTGTTTATCTTTACACAGTTTAGTAATTACAAAACTATAGAATTTGAAATATGTAAGTGCTAATTTAAAATAGAAAAACTATTAAAATACTTTATCATACCGTATTTATTCTGACTCAATTTTCTATATTTCATGTAGAAAAAATATATTAAGTTGATTGTTTACTGTCTGACATTTGGTTTTGATTATTTAAAAAAAAGGTGTCGTTTGACTCAATCTGTCATCAAAGAACGGCTATGGTAATTTGACATTAGGTGCCATAGCTCCAGTGGCGCAATTGGTTAGCGCACGGTACTTATAAGACAGTGTTCGTGTGAGACATGCCGGGGTTGTGAGTTCGAGCCTCACCTGGAGCATAATTTTTTTATTAATCTATTTTATTTATTTTGTATACTTTTTGATTTTTGATAAAAAAATATATATTTGAAATTTGTTAAGTATGCAATTTTTTTGTAATTCTGTAGAAGCTAAATACGCCTGCTTCTTTATTTTTTGTATTAAATTATAAAATGTGTCTCCTCGTATAACATTTTTATCTTCATTTGTGCACTTAAGATTGATTATAACAGTAATTCTTCTCTCTATTAATTTTGTTTATATACCTTTGATTTATTTATACAGTTAAAAAAAGAATACAATTCAGTTGCTTCCATCCATCCATCAGCCTTTCAACGTCCACTGCTGGACATAGGCCTCCCCTAATTCTCGCCACTCCGTCCGGTCCTGCGCCCTTTGAATCCAGCGGATTCCCGCTGTCTTCTTAGGGCCGTCGGTCCACCTGGTTCAGTTGCTTAGTACTTACTTAATACTTTTCTTTTTCTTATTATCATTTCTTCTATAACGAGATATTGAGAAAAATAAATTAAATATAATATAGATATTTGAGTTATATGTTTGATTATTCAAGAATATAATTATTCATCTATATATCTTTTAATGATCAAGTTATCTATTTATCTTTAAATATCCATAGATTTTAAAAAGTTATTGGCCGTATGGTTCATGGATTTTCGCAATTCTATGCAGAACTGAAGAGGTCCATTACTAATGATAAACTTTTTAGCTCACTTAGCTAGATAGATTTAGAAATAATAAAAAACAGATTATCTTAAAACATAAAACTCCATTTTCTCAAAACTCAATTATTTAAAATCTTCATCCATGCATGTCTTTAGTTCTGATAGGGTAATTTGCCGTTAGAAAAAAACTAAGTTTATTTAAAAGCAAGTACTTCAAAGATTTAAAAGTTAAATTTTACACCTATAGGTACACTGATACAACAATCAATTTATTAAGACAATCAAAGAAAAAACTAACATAGGACCTATATTTTTTTTTAAATCGAAAAAGTNATAATACAATTCAGTTGCTTCCATCCATCCATCAGCATCAGCCTTTCAACGTCCACTGCTGGACATAGGCTTCCCCTTATTCTCGCCACTCCGTCCGGTCCTGCGCCCTTTGAATCCAGCGGATTCCCGCTGCCTTCTTAGGGTCGTCGGTCCACCTGGTTCAGTTGCTTAGTACCTACTTAATACTTTTCTTTTTCTTATTAGCATTTCTTCTATAACGAGATATTGAGAAAAATAAATCAAATATAATATAGATATTTAAGTTATATGTTTGATTATTCAAGAATATAATTATTAATCTATATATCTTTTACTGAAGTAATGATCAAGTTATCTATTTATCTTTAAATATCCATATATTTTAAAAAGTTATTGGCCGTATGGTTCATGGATTTTCGCAATTCTATGCAGAACTGAAGATAGAGGTCCATTACTAATGATAAACTTTTTAGCTCACTTAGCTAGATAGATTTAGAAATAATAAAAAACAGATTATCTTAAAGCATAAAACTCCATTTTCTCAAAACTCAATTATTTAAAACCCTCATCCATGCATGTCTTTAGTTCTGATAGAGTAATTTGCCGTTAGAAAAAAACTAAGTTTATTTAAAAGCAAGTACTTTAAAGATTTAAAAGGTAAATGTTATATCTATAGGTACACCGATACAACAATCAATTTATTAAGACAATCAAAGAAAAAACTAACATAGGACCTATATTTTTTTTAAAATCGAAAAAGTGCTAACTTTCTAAAATCAACTGAAATGCCATAAGCATAACTAAGTAATTGAAGAATATTTTAATGTGAAAATTTTAATTAGTAATAAACATAAACAAACATACTACATACATATTATATAGTTAATCAAAATAATTAGAGCATAAAACAAATTTAAAAAATGAATGTTTAAAATAATTTATGAACTTGTCTTACAAAATTACTTAATTAAGTATATTTTTTATGATTATATACAAAAATATTGCTCCAGGTGAGGCTCGAACTCACAACCCCGGCATGTCTCACACGAACACTGTCTTATAAGTACCGTGCGCTAACCAATTGCGCCACTGGAGCTGCCCGTGAAATCGGGAAAAACCCGACTTCTTTTTTTCTTTAACTTAAATCGTAACTTTAAAGTTAAATAGAAATAAGCGCGATATATTTTAATGTTTTAAAATATTTACATTTCTAACAACGTTTGATAACACAAAAGGCTGCTGATTCATTATATTACAATCTGGTGATAAATACCAGATTGTAGTAGGTATGAACCGATTGTCGGTACCGCCATTCTGTTTCTATGTGTTAATAATAATATAGTAATATGTCATATCCCTATGAATCAAAATCAAAAATTTGAGTTTCGCAGGTTACACTCTAAGGACGATATATCGCTTTTTTTAAAGGTTTTTCAGAAAACATTTTCGAGATATAGCCACAGACTTGTTAGCAGAACAAGGAAATGAAAATAATAAAAAAATATTTCCTTGTAATGGATACCGAACCGCAACCGCCACGTTTATAGTCACACGCTGTGTCATTGTGACACGAAGGCGAGAAATGGTGAACAATGTTTTACAAAAGTGTGTTGAAGAAAAGCAGGAAGACTGTTTGATCTTCCCTTTAAACAATGCTTTCGACCGAGCCAGCCATTATTCTAGGGTTTCTAAACACTGGCTGTTATTTATAAAGAAACTGAGAACAGCACGGCACTGTTTGTTCGCCGTCCGTTCATCAAGAAAACCACATGTAAAAAAACACATTTTGAATGTGGATGATTTTGACAGAACTGTTATACACCGAACAATTGAAGACTTTTATGTTACAAAAAATATTGTGCACAAAACTTTTGAGTGCTATCACAGAAAAAAATCAGTTTCCATGGGGGATAACTAATTTAAGAAAATTATTAAAGGCCAAGGATTCCAATGGCTAAATTGCGATAATAAACGACGAATACTAGTGGAAAGACGAGGCTGTAGTTTTCACATGATCTATTTATTTGCCCTTTACACAGGCAGCTCCAGTGGCGCAATTGGTTAGCGCACGGTACTTATAAGACAGTGTTCGTGTGAGACATGCCGGGGTTGTGAGTTCGAGCCTCACCTGGAGCATAATTTTTGTGTTTCATCATTTAAATGTACCTACTAATGCAACCAATTTCGTGGCCTGCGTTCATAGTTATTTTTTATTAAAATTACTTAAATTAGGCATTCACTCGATGGACTGGTGATGTAAAAAAGGCCACTGGCTTAGATTGGATAGGAAGGGGAAGGATTCGGAGCTCCGGCGCATCCTGAGGGAGGCCTAAAGAGAGAAGCTAAAAAAAAAATTAAAACAACTTTCCAATTTTAGCTATTACAACTGGTGAATTTTGGATACGTTATACGTTTTGTGATTTTTATGTGTGTACTCTTAATCTTATCCCGTGTTTGTATTGCTTAAAGTAAATAGGCTTTTAAAAAGAAAGTATCTAGTACTCTTAACAGTTTATTCATAAATAGTTACAATAAACTTACAACTAAATATTTGAAAATAAAGTTGCCAGTACTCATATAATAAAGAACAGAAAATAAGTACAAAAAATAGTGCTCAAAGTGAAAAATATTGTAATAATGGCCATTTTATATACATAGAGTAATGTAAAATGTATCACATAAAAAGTAATCACTGAAATGAAGAAAAATAAAATAAAATTCAAATAATCTTAATAATTTATTTTAATATTACAATAATAATTTATTATTAATAATTGGTCTATACAACGCCGGTATTACCAGTAGTGGGCGGGGCTGGCTGCGTGAACATAAACGAAGAGGCATTTTGGAATATTTGTTTCTTTACAAAGTCTGTGGTCGCTGATTTAAGGTTCTCTTTGGCGCCAAATTTGCATTTGACGTAACCGTATAAGTTCGCTCCTGTCAGTGTTAACGCTATTAACACTAATAGCTGTAAATATAATACATAAATAAAAAATATAATAATTTCCTATATTTTTATTTAAATATAATTATTATCAACTATCTCATAATATCCGCCACTTAACGGCTCCAGAATTCTGCGGAAAATGGGGAACTTACCACAAGGTTCCCTCTGTCTACCCTAGTGTGTGCGGGATACAGCGTGCAGCTGAAAAATCTTGCTACATTGCAATTTTTTCAGTTTCCTAATAAGTATTCTTCTTTCGTAAATGTGGAATAAAACTTTTAAAATGTTAAAAAGATATATACAAATATAATTATACATACCATCCACTTAAATTTAAGTCCAAACAAACATATAATGAAGAAGCCAGACCAGAGGAGAGGACACAGGATCAAACCTATCCAGAACAATCTGCTTTCATTGCTGTTGATGCGATTCTGAAAAATAGCAAATTATTTTGAGGCCGTTGTGGCGCAGCGGCACAAGGGTGTGACTGTAACTCCCACCTGCTTGAAGAAGGAATTTTTTTTACGTTTATATTTCCATTTCTTCACTCCGGTGTCAAGACAATATGTGTGGACTATGAATTGTGTCTTATTAGTTCTTTGCACATATATTTTAAGACAGAATGTTTAGTTAAATATCTACAATAAGCCTGATAACCAATTTTCATTTGTCAGGAGTGCTATATAAAACCACTGAGTATTTGGTACTTAGCCTTAAATAAAAAAAATAACAATAATAATAGAAGCCATTGAAAGATATAGTATAAAAAAAATATATTTTAATTTATAACTTTAATAATCTTTTCTGTTCTGTTCTTTCTATTATGGCATTCCGAGCGTGCCAGTTGAGCACAAAATCACTTCGCCAGTGTCACGTTGAATGGAGAACTCACGAAAGAGGTTGTACGGTAACTTTAATAATCAGACCACAGGATACCAAAGTGTCAAGTGTCAAGTCTGGGTATTCTGTCAATTCCATTGTATATAATACAAAATGTCAATCCATTGGTTTACCGTTTGTCATTAAAAAAGTAATGTATGTACCTGTTTAGATTCAAACACCCAGTGTGATTTGCCATCATCATCTACATAGTTCCACCACCTCAGACCAACTAATAGCCTCCCTGAAAAAAGTACAAAACAACAATCATATTTGTTTGCTTTTACAATAATATTTGTTTTCTATTTCATTCATTCATTCATTCTTCATTAATCCATTTGGGGGAATAAGTTTTAATGTAATAAAGTAGTCTTTTTTTATTTTATGTATTATTCTGTATATGTAGGGTAAGTAAAGAGAGCCTAGTGTAAAGACATTGTATAATTCCTTTTCTTTCTGAATTGTGTGTTGCATGGATCTTGATGTAGTATTTCTGCCCAAGTTCAGTGGGGTACTAAACTCTGTGATTGTCTTTATAAAACAGGCAAAGTAAATAATCTATAGAAATCTAATCTCAAGAAATTGATAATTAAAATTTTAATCCCACTGCTTCTTAGAGATGTGGCTTCAAATATTTCAATATTCAAAAGCAGATTATCAATATTCCAATAAACTGGACTTCATAAATAAAACATTAAATAATAATTATAAGTTACAAACACATACCACTAATATTCTTAACAGTCCAGAAATCTGCAGATAACAGTAAAATGACCAATACGAAGCTTGCAATGAATGAGTCTGAGAACCATCCACACAGTATGTAGACTACTATGGCCGCACTTCTGAATATTAAATGGAAGAACACTATGTAGGGATGCCTGAAAATTATAAAAACTCAGTTATATATTTGGTAGGCTGTTGTGGTGCAACAGCACAAACTTTGACTGTAAACATGACTGTTGTGGGTTCAATACCCACTTGGGGTTAATAACAATATTTCATACTTTGTAATCTGCTTTGGTAAAGAGATAAGTTCCATCTCTCAACATGTTGAACAGAATGAGTTGACAAAACTGAATGTAATGAACAGTATCCTGAAAATGGATTCCTTCTGCCTAGCCTGCTATCCACAAGAATTCAATTTATTTATAAGTTATTGACTGGCTAGAGTTAGAAATTTTTCAAACAGCTGCAATATTAAAGAGAATCTAAAAAATATTCATTCTTTACTTTACACTTTATCTATTTATGGACTGACAAAACTGTGTTATGTGGAAAATATTCTTTGTATCATTGATCTAAAGAAAAGGATATGTTAATAACAACTTTTCCTGCATAAGAATCTAGTACTAAATTTAGTAACACCTTTCTTTATCAACTTACACAAATTGTTTATTGGAATTATCCTCTTCACCAAACGCGATGGTGTCGTCGTCGAGCAGCGGCACCTGAGGCACACCTGGCTGTAATAGCGTATCAACAACTACGTCAGCTCAAGCCGTGCAAAGCAAATAAAAAACACTAGTCTAGTTAAACAATAGATTAATAGGAAACAGTGCAAATTAAAGTAGCTATATATATCAAAATGATATTAAATGAAATTAATTTCTAGTTATTTATAAATAATGTTGAGTTAAATGTTGATTATTTTATCAAACAATATGAATGAGATTTGGTTTCGAATTATTGTACTTACAGTCGCTGAATTCATAGCGAATAACTGATGATTTTGCTAATTTAAATTGTAATATGTATTTTATAACTAATTTATTTAATTTCTTTACAAATTATATACTAAGAATTAGGTGGTTATATTTACTAATATTGAAAAATATAAGTTGCAATCTCAACTGGGAAAAAACACCAACTGTCAAATCGTGTCGCATCAAATGTCAATGTCATAGAGATAAAGTGTTGCCAAAAGCAACAGGCTTTTGGCTTAGAATAGCACCTTACTAGTATTATAGAAGCTGAAATTACGGTATGTCTTTAGGATTATTTATTTTACTATAGTACCTACTTAATTGTTTTGCGAGATTAATAAAACATTTTTTTATATTCTTATTAAAATTGTAACTCTAGAATATCAATCATATGATGTCAGTTTTTTATTTAATATGTTGCATTATTTACTTAAAATTTTGTTTGATTCATAGTATAATTTATTAAAACCTTTGTAATATAAATGATCTTGTATGCAAATAGATCTATTTATAGCTTAAAACATTCTAGTTATATAAAAGTATCTAATGAAAAAAATATTGCGCAGTGTTAACTTTTTTGAAATCGATATTGACTTAACATCTTTGAAATCGATACTCGCTTAGTTAGAAAATAATAATATTACAATATTATTTCTTTTTAAAAGTACTATGTTAAATTTTATTTATTCCCTACAACTTATTCTCATTTAAGCAATATAATATTGGGATATGGATATATTATAATTTAAAGTTAGATAATTCATGCTTACATTACATTGTATCAACAAAAAATATCCGTGTTTTAAAAATGAAAATACACACCTAATGTAAATAAATTAGTATGTTTACAGTTAACTTAACATTATAATGTAGCCTAATATAATAATTGTTTTTATTCTACAAATTGCTATATATTATACAAATTACAAACACAATGACATAAAGTTTGTTTGGATGTATAACTATTGTTGATAATTGGTATGAGTCGATTGCAATTGGAATCGTTTCAAGAGTACAGATGAGAACTGTCAAAATTTTGCAGGAAGGCACATGCAACGCTGTTTACAAGTAGGGGCTCGCGACGTTTTTCTGTTTGTCGGCTAGCGTTTGTTTTTCTCGCAATCGTTTCGTGTTCTATACAATGTGTTCCTGCGCCGCGGGTGTCGTACTGAGCGAGTGTTCGTGATCTTGGTTGTTATATTGTATTGTGACAGGTGCGATTTGCGTAACGTAGCTGCGATGGGCGCTAAGGCTAGCACGGCGAATGGGGGGCAGAGTCCGCGAGCCAGGACATTCTCGACCAGCTCCAGCTCTGACGTAGTCTCCGGTGGCGCGGGATTCAGCCTGCTACGAGCCATACCCGGTATACAAGTGTCCAACGACAGGCAGCGCGCCAGATCCCTTTCGTCAGTTCCGGATCTACACGCCTCTCATGAAGCTATAGCAATTCCTCCTAACTCTCAAAGCTACGAGGCTTCGGCAGCCGCCAGTCCAGATACTGATTCAAGCTCCAATGAAGAAACTGGTCCCGTAGCTGGTACGTCCTTGGCTCTGGGCAGAGTTTATGCAGCACACTCCTTGCCTTCACACATCTGGTCCTTAAACGGTATGTACTATCTAGTTTTATGAATGGTTGTTGAAGTTAGTAAGATTTCTCATATGTATGATAACAATAACACAATGATTCAAGCTCATATTTATATAACATGTCATGATGCAAATGTTTCAGATATTATAAAATTTATTACAATCATAACAAACACATCATAATTTATGCAGAATAATTATGCAATTGAAAAGTCTAAATGTAAAAAACTTAAAATCTAATAAGATTGTTTGATCAAGGACACTGAATGTTGTTACCTACCTCTATTTTTTCTTTGATAAATTAAGACAAAAAATATGTACTAAACTTGTTTATATGAATAATGAGTCTGATAAAGCTTGAATAAAAGAAAAAGATCTTATAATATATGTGCATAATATTTTCAGAAATACCTGATTTCTCAGGTGTTGAGAAAAAATTATATTAAGTATTTTTAATAAATTTCAAATCACCAACAGAATATTCACGATAAAAGTAATTAGTTATGATAACATGCAGCATTTAGGCAATTTCAATACAAACAAAGATATTACTTAATATAGATATATATTATCACAAAACCAGTGTTATCACAGTAAGTAATTTTCTGATGGAAAATACTTTTACAAAATAAGCATCAGGATTACATCTTAGGAAGTGTATCTTTCTGAGGCCGTTATGACTCAGTGGGTCAGAGCCTGATTGCAAATGCAACAACTATGGGGTGGATTTTTTTTTTCACTCTGGTGGATGGTTTAATTTTACTTTTTGGCACTGAATGACAAAGTGCGGTGTTCAGTTCAGCGACACAATTGAATGTCTTAACACTGTGTTCCCTCTGTCTACCTTGCTATGGGGGAACTGAATGAACTTGCTAATAGGACATTAATATAATATTAGTGTGAAAATGTTGCAAAAAAATAAAATGACATAATTAGTAAAATAATTATTTGCAAAATCTTTAAAATGAGGCCTCTTCAAATACTTAACTAAAATGACATGTTCATTGAAGCCTTACACTATAACACTGTTTATAGTAACTATTGTATTAAAACTTAAGATGCAACATAGTCTTGTAAAACAAATCAATTGACTGTTAAGCAGTGGGCTTTGTTGCATAACTTCATAACACAATTTACTTGGTAAAAATATGTGTTTATATTGTGGTTTTGCTGCAAAAAAACACAATCCAAAAACAACATACATAACTATATTCCTAAGTTGAAGGTGCTACTTAATTGAATAAAAATTAAAGAAAAAAAAGAAAAATATATATAATTCTGACTTAGTGAAAAATGTAAGTCAAAAGGTTTATATAATTTTGAATTATATAAGTTCTTTCAAAATGTTATGTTATTTGTCCACTACATACTATAAGTAAAATCTGATGTATTTTATGTAAATAAAAAACAGAGTTTGCTCAATATTGGAATAAGCAATATTTGTATTATAATTGAAATGTATTTGAACATTCGAAATAATATTTATGCTACAGCCATTTGAATTTCCTTTTAAAGAATATATAAATTTATTTTTATAAATATTCTGAATATTTTTAGATAATAGTATGGGTTGGTTGGCTCAATCAGGCATTTCTAAACAGACAGATAGGGAAAAAATCTAATTTAAAATATTTTTCATTCAAATGGAATTTTGAATTCTTTAATAAACATAGCTGTCACAAGCTTGCAAGGTGGTTCTGCCAAAAAAATAATAATAGTTGCTCTTTATAATTTAATTTAAAATTAAAATTAAAAAAATTATAATTTTGTTAATACAATGGTAATTATCTATCTTAAGTGATATTATTTTCACATATATTTCTATATTTAAATGAACTTACTTATTGCTTTGTTTTGTTATGCAAAAGTTATTCTGGGTGCTGGATTAGACCCTCAAAATATAAGAGATAACACAAGAAATATCTGTTCATACTTATTTAAAAAAAAATCTATTATTTTGTCTATTTAAATTTAAAATTTAAGTTTCTACATATTGTAAATGGAAATAAAAAAGTATACATGACGCTTAATAGGTACAAGTTTTAGACATGTAAGGTAATGGATTTTCTATTGAAATTAGATTTAAAAGGCACATTTTGCCGAGGCGTTAGATTCCTAGCATAGTCAACGTATTTTTTTCGCTATAACTACCTATGTATTAAAGTAGGTGCTGTTATGAAATGATTGTATCGCGTTTGTTCCACTCGGCGTTTTGCCAATGGCCATATTGATTAAATTGCGTTTTGTTTCATACAATAATGTACGCGAGTATTACGATGTAAGCCAAATATGGGCATATTAAACGAAAATGGCTATTGTATTTTGGTTTTTATGTTCTTTTGTTTTTTACTATCTTTCATATTTTATTAGGAGTAAATAAATGAGATCTAGTTATAAGACGCGGTTCTACAGTCCCAAACTCATGTTAATAAAAATATTAAGGTTTGTGGGATATCGGATCTGAACCATCATGTTGCGGCTGTTGTGACAATAAACGGTTGTGGTTTCAATTCTCTCGTTTCGATTTAAATTTCAAAATCCAGAATCTGCGTTTAACTGGTAATTTTGTCTAATGTCATCTCTGTCCTGAAGGTGAACGCAAAGCGATGGACAGGGTCCTTGTCTAGGTTTTCGCTGGTTACCTTGCTAAAGAGATGCGTGAAGCTTAAACTATATAGGTAGTTCATTTTAGTTTTCTAAGATCTATATTTGTGAATCACTTTTGAGACCGATCTTGAGAAAGCCTTTATAAATGAAAACGATATCTCAAAATCGATTTCAGAGTTGAAAGCTATTTATAAATACGAACCTAAAAATGTAATTTAGTTCAAATTATGAAACAGTATTACGTGAAGAAATGTAAACAATGACGCTCGTTAACAGAATTACTGCGTATTCTAATTTGATTAAGATATTGCGTTGTGAAGTGTGTTTACCTTTATATTATAAAGAGTACTGGTGGCCGCCCGCAACTTTGTCTCCGTGAGCAGTAAAATATAAATTTTTTTCTAGAACTCCTCTCGTAGTGCTCTCCAACATTCTTCAAGGAATCTGCCAAATTGCCGGGTGTTTCTTGATTTATGAACAATATTGTATGTCTTACCCAACTCTAGAAGAAAGTGGAATAATGAGTGTATCGACATAAAGTTTTGCTATATCCCAGCCTTTTGATTGCCAGCTCTGTGATAACATAAAAAAAATATTTTGGAGCATCGATTTTGGTGGATTTATGAGATGCGTTTAATGGGATATATAAATTGTATGCATATATACATTCTTATGTCCACGCAACACATTCTAGAGCAGTAATTCCATCAGTGTCTGCCCCACGTCTGCCCGCCAATTTATGGTCATCCCAAAATGTCAATATATCTTACACTAATGTAACAATAGGCCATTCTCCTAGTCAAATGTGTTTTAGCTAAAATACAGTGTTTTGCTTAACGTTTAACAGTTTTATCGAAATTAGCCATTATAGGAGGCTATGGATATTTGTATGAAGAAATTTAAAAAGGATTTGTATTTTTAAATATTTCCATTTTGTCTTTTCCATTAGACATAATATTAATAATCTCGATATTACCAATGTTAAGAATAGTCGCCGGTGTGCGCTTTTAAGGAGCATGTTCATAATAAAAAATGTGATGATGTTATATATATTCTGTACCACGCTCTAAAGCAAATGCGGATAACTATACTATGCGGTTAATGTTAATTGCCTATCTAGTTATAAAAAAGCTTAAATTCCCTGAACCTAGAATCTTGAAATTTTGCAGATAAGTTCTTTGTAGTGCATAAATTAGCCCTAAGATAGAACTTTAGAAGAATAAAATGTCTATAAATTATCGCAATCTGAAAGATCGAAAACCGCACCCGCAAAGTCTCAAGTGGAACACACGTTTTAAAGATGAAAGAGTCCTATAAAAACGCATTAAAAGCTCACCATCTAACTTTGTTCCTAAATAACCATAACATTACTCAAAATAGAATAGATTTTCCATTAAAATCTATTAACAACACGGGATATGCCGTAAGTCAATAAATTTTTGCGTCAATCCGTCTAGTTCGTAATAAATTTGTTTTCCGGGTTACACTGCGCCCGCGCATGTTCTACAGCGAAAGCTCAGTTGTTCGCGAGACGCCTCTGAGGAAACACGTCTATTTTAAACCATGTATCGTCGTCGTTACCGCACTACTTTGGGCCTGGGCCTGGGGTCTTCGTTCTCATCTACGTTCTCCACCACACTCTCTTTCTCATCTCGCACGTCCACAGTAGACACTGTGAGGTCAGATGCGCGCGCGACCGCAGCTAAGCTCAAATCGAAGTATGAAAATGCCGGCACAGCGCAAGGTCTGTTGTGTGGTGTGAATGACCTACCCTAATCCCCATTAATAAAATTAATATAATACATGTTTTTGTTTTTATGCATTGCCTGCTTTTTTGCGGGATTAAGACATTGTAATGTTAAGATCGATTTCGCATTGTCCGCTCATAATAGAGACGTTGCCAGTATATATAATTATTTTTTATAGTAATAGTGAGTTCAAATTGCACTAAGGGATTCCCTTTAAAAAAAATTACAAAATACAAAATTCTTTGTATTTTGTAAATTTTTTTGACATGGCAACTTTTTGATAATGACCGCTTATAGGCTTTGCTACTTAACAAGCATTGTCGATTGGGCGGACATTGGTATTCTATAAAATTGTAGAATAATAAAATAAAATAAATAAACAAACCTTTATATTATTAAGTATTAGGTATATTTTGACGATAACAATATAAAATATGTAATTATATATAGGATTGTGTTATATTTCTACTAATCTGTGCATGCACATTAATTAAACACGTCTAGTACCTATTAAAATTGATTTGCGCCGGTTTAATTAACAAGGTTATATGTTTTTAAAATTGTGAACACTGATTATTGTACTCAGAAATGTTATTATAGCTCTAAAGTAATGTATTATACCTGGCCTATAGCCATTTTTAGAAACCATACTATACAATATTTTTCTATTCCAACCAATAGTTCCTGAGGTTAGCTCCTTCAAACAAACACAACACAATTTCATTAGTAACCATTAATGAGAAATTAACTAGTTTCATAATGCAGTTGAAAAATAAAATAATATAAAGAACACAACACAAAGATGTCTTGATTTAAGTTGTTCTTTTATTAGCGAAAAATTATGAGCAGAAAAAAATATCACTAATGCCAATTTAAAACAAAAAAAAAACAAATTAAAGATAGTGTTAGACCACTTAGTGAATTTCACTTGATACTTAACGTGTTCACATGTAGACTACGCCGTCTAGGGATTAGGAGTTGCCAAACAAAGCCAAGTTTTAATTCAATTAATTCGGAACGCGACTTACGTAGTAATTATACTTAATTCACATTAACATAATTACTGTGTTAGTTGGAAAAGCTTAAGTGGGTTTTCGATTTAAGATATATATATGTGGGTATAGGTTCATATTATATGTAGAACTAGCTTTTTATTGCAGTTCTGTGCCCGTGGCCAAGCGACAGGTTGTGGATTCGATTCCCACTCGACGAAATGAATATTTCATATATTTTAGTATTTTCATTTCTTGGCTCGGGTGTCGAGAGGGGCGTTAAATTTCTCCACTAAACACGCAATGTCTTCAGAATTCGGGAAAATGGGAAATGTGTGAAGCTAAAAAAACACAAAGACACATTCTAGGTGACCGAGGTAACTGTTGCCGCTGCCATCCTTGATAAACAGCACAAAAAATATTTTTCATTTGTTGTTCCTGAGATTAGCGCTGTCAACCAAACAATCTCCTCAGTTTTATGTCATTAGTGTAAAAGTATAAATACCTAGTTCTTTTTATTGTTTCCTTAAATACCAAGTTTTTAACCTCGTATTATTTGAATTCTTGGCGTGCATAACTTTTCGCATGTTGCCGGAATGCACCGACAAGGTCAAAATTATAGTAGGTATAGAAAAGAAAGAAGAACACGTATTTAATTTTTCAATATTTTTTTCAGCTTTACGCTGGTTCCCGCATATAGCAAGGTGAATAGAAAGTGATATGCGTGAAAGTGATATGTATGGAGAGCCAATAAATAAAAATATTTCTTTTCCTCGAGTGGGAATCGAACGCACAACCAGTAGCGTTTACAGGCGCAAGCTTGTGCCTCTGCGCCACGACTGGCGTCTGTAATAAATACATTTTTTTATTATTTCACATTTTTAATAGGTATACTTTTCGTGTTTTTCGGAGACATTGCGTGTTAGTAAAGAATCTCAACATTGTTCTTTGTTTTATCAAATGTTTATATTTTTAAATATAAACACGTGGGACTCGAATAAACGGCTTAGTAAACTTTTAGATTACAAAATATACCTAATTTAATGGCTTTTGTGATTCTGTGCATTTTTTGCTGTTTTATTTTACTCTTTTAAGGACATATTTAATCTATTAAATGAGGAAAGTTAACGAAGTTAACAATGTTCTTTGTGTCAAATCAGACTAGATTGCTTCTTAAAATACATGTAGGAGGTGTTTTTCATGTTGCAATCGTCATGGTGCAGTGAGGCACTATACCTTGCTATAGTATGCGGGATACAGTCTCGGGGAACCTAGTGTTACGACACTCCGGTACCCACTTACCGCTTAATTTTGTAGACATTGCGTGTTTGATTTCGGAACTCAACGCCGCACTTTGCCTCGACACGAGGGGCTATCATTATTTAAATATTTAACCTTCGTCGTTTTTTTGTAGTACCTTTAATAATGTTGAAATATATTTGTGTGTATAATGATAGAAATAGTTAAAAAAAAAACTAATTTACAGTATATTTTTACATGATTGCTATAAACTATGTATTGGTAAATACTGTTAGTGGTAATATATAATAGTATATTAGTTTCGTCTATCCAGTGGCGGTGCTTTGAGTCTTTGTGCGGTGAACAATGAGTGACCTACTAAGGCTCAAGCAAGGAGTTTAACAAAGTAAATAGCGAAGGTCGACCTCGAATTACATTCTACTAGGTATAGTTTCAAGATGATCTGTGATTTACAATTAACGTATGGTGATGATATTTTGTGATGGCCTTTTTTAAATTTTTTTGTAATGTAGCCCAAGTTGGAATAAAATGTAGGTATTTTTTAACTTTAAACACTATGGCTGCAGGTTCCCACTGACGGAGGAGTGAATTATTTTCACCATTCAACACGTTATATATTGCAAACATGGGGCGGTGCATGAGGAACGGAGTGTAATAACACTGGATTCCCTCTGGTCTCTCTATTTTCTCGGCCTCTGTATTTGCGATATCACGTTGTATCCCGTATCGAAACTAAAAAAATAGACAAAATATACCTAAGATAATCTTAGCTTTAATCTCACCAAGCTTTTCCATCCAGATTTAATGGAAGCATTCCTATTTACCAGCAAAACGTCTTACCGCGTTGCTCTTTGAGAGAAATCCTTACTTTGCAGCGTTTGTCGAGTGCGTTCGTTAACTGCGGGGAACCTTTCAAGTGACCTAGTTCGAACATTGTTTACGTTGGTAGTGGCTAGGTGCCTACTACCGGTAAAACGATCGTTCAGCTAATGTAAGAGGTCTATCACTTAGTGTTGTATGGTTTTCTTTTAAGATAGATAAGAAAAGGCATCTTCATGCTTTTTCATAGTAAAGCAGGAAGTGTGAAATTAGTGTCATGCCACTCCATTTGTCAATTACCGTTTTATTTTGGAAATTCACAATTTTTAGCTACATAATAACTGTTTAGTTTCGGTCAGAGAAGTTAAAGGACGAAGTGATTTGACGTTAGTCTCTTTCGTAATTGCTCAAAAGTTTCAATGAACCACGAATTCCCAATTAAGAGCTTGCTTTAGTCGCGGATTAATTTACTCAAGCTTAATTAAGAGGTAACTAGATGTCTAAACGTAATACGTGCCTAAGCAATACTAATGAAGTGAAAATTGTAAATTACCTGGTTTTCCTTAAAAAATACATGCTTATTCTATGTAGCTAACAAGAAACCATGAAAATCATGAAACTCAAGTTAAGAGTAAAAATTTGAATCTACATTAATTATTTAAGTTTACTTAAAATTTACCACAATCATTTTAAATTCAAAAGGTATTTTTATTATAAAAAAATTAAAAATGTGTGTAATAGGCCGTCGCGTCGTTGCGAATTGACACAAGCGTTTAACTGTAAACATGACGGTTATGGGTTCGATTTCCACTCGGGGGAATAAATTATTATTTACTAATGCTCGCCTCGAAAATTCGACGGAAAGTGGGGGACGCCGTACTTAACACAGATTCCCTCTACCTACCCTGCCATAAGCGGAATAAAGCGTGAAGCTGACAAAAAAGAAAAAAAAAATGTATATTTACTATCATTTCTCATCTAAAGTAATAGTTGTCACTACATATATGAGTGATGATTGAATTTCCGTACAAAAATGTATGTTTATATTAGCCGTTGCAAGTTGGCCTAGGATTTTAGGTCATCGGGAAACTGGAGCGTGGGAGTGCTATTCATAACCGATCCAACTCCAGCTAATGTGCTAGCTAATAATTATTTTGCACGTTTACTCTCCTTTTTTTTTACTTTTTGTACTCTTCTTTTTTAATGTAGGACTTTTTGCATTGTAGCCTGATGATGGTGTGGTGTTTAAGAGAGTTTCTCGCTTTTAAATTGCTTGGTTTCGGTTTCATCTTAGAAGTGTAGGTGTTGAAATTGAAATTAATTGAATATATTATATGAGGAGGTTGAGATTTTCATTGTCGATCTTGTAATAATATAGTTTTTTGTCAACTTTAAAAAATATGTAAGTCAGTGGTGGCGCAGGGACGTAAGCAATGTGTAATAACTGCGATAGGTGGTGGGTTCAATTACAACTCGACGAAACTAAGTATTTTAATGTCTTTGCACTGGTGTCGAGGCAAAGCGCGTCGTTGAGTACCGCCATTCAACAGGAAATGCCTCCAGAATTAGACGGAAACTGGTGAACGGGAACACTAGGCTTCCTCTGCGTACCCTGCTGTGTGCGGGATACAGCGTGAAGCCGATTTGATTTAATTTTAATTTTCTTAACAAGAGCTTAACGCCATTTCTCTATAATTAAAACAGTCTTTATCACTAATGTATTTAATTAACGAAACTAGTACATAGTATAAAGTGGTACAGCCAAGTCATTTGCAATTCAGTGCGGTTGTATATGCATAGATGCATGCAACGTTTAACGAGAGTGCCTCAGTTGCAATTATTTCTCACAATTACTCAACAGTCCACCGTGTAGGAGCACTGTAGGGGATGGAAATTTAACCCTTATATTTTTCTATTAAATTTTGCCACCCCATCGAGGGTAAAACGATTTAGGTTCGTTAAATAAAATAGCTTAATGATCGCTATAAGGTTGTGAGGGTAGTATTTCACTGTTTTAATTATAAATTATAGTCAAGATTTAGTGTTTGTTTTTTTATTTTCGTTTTCTTATTAAACAGAAATCTACATTTTGCTGATGGTTAAGTATAAGTTTCGAAAATATATAAATATAACCATTTTACTTGATAGCGCGACGCAAGGAAGGGTAATGTGTTTATCAATATGTATGTACATACATATATTTGCTTCTATGTGGCGTATATGAGGCAAAGCGGATTAACCGATTTTGATGATTCTTAAGTGAAACGATTCGTCTCTACTTTATTTCTTATGTCTAAATTTTAACCTATTAATTTTAATTTCACATTTCCATTTTAATTTGTTGAAGAACAGATTTTGTTAATCCTTATAAGCTATCTTTCTTGTGTTTTATTATTAATGCAGTCAGTCTTTTGTTTCTGATCATTTTTACTCTATTTTTTTAGTAGATTTTACCAAGTTATTGCATCTCCTAGATAGGTTACGTCGTGAACCCACAACCATCTCCTAGTGTCCAAAAATATAGCTAAAATTCTACTAAATTAAAAATCAGCTATCATTTGTTGAAAACACTTTTTTATAATTAACCAATCTAGAAATGATGTAAGACGCGTTTGCTATTATTAGAATATGTAGTTGCTAAGAGAGCATCTGGCTTGTTAATAAATCAGGCGCTGTAATAGAAATTGTATTCGTTTTATGTTTTATTGTTTTCATTTGTATTTGATCTACATAATTAATTTTCGAAAAGTATTTCTAATTACTGCTCTAATTCTTTTTTTGTTATTCAATTTGATTCTTTAAAGCATTAACTTTTGACATAAAGATTGTGATTGTGGATAAATATAGCGTGCGGCGTTAAGCTCCGCAATAGTTCTTATTCGGTGAAAAAGAATTTAGAGGACTAAGTTCTATAATAATGAAGTATATTAAATTAAGTCTTACTATATTAAAGTGCGTTTCCTACTTGTTGTCTCATAATCTTTGATTCATTTGCTAGCTTATTCCTTCGTAATCTCCACAAATGCTATGTAATATAGATTATTACACGTATTAAACAGAGCTACTTATCTCTAACATTGTTATTATTTATCATAATAAGTCTCTGTCTTTATAATAGCACCCTGAATTCTTCGTAGCTTCTAGTGTACGGAACTTAGCTATCGATATTAAATGTTAAATTTTAATTATAATAGTCAATATGCTTACTGTAATTTCTCAAAGCTTTTGATCAATAAATGTAAATATACCACTTTTAGAAAAAATATATAATTTTAACCTTTCGGGATTTGTATCCACGCCGTCCGTTCAGTACCGTACCCGCTGTGGCCGCTAAGCTATAGGTTCAAAGATCAAAGAATTACTATTAAGAGACCCTGCACTTCCTATACAAGATTAACTACAAGATTTAACTTGCAACCCATGATGAAGTCATGTTAAATAGAGAAGGTAAAAGAAAGTTGGCTTAACATAATACCAAAAAAGAAGTAACACTGCAGTAGTAAAAAACCAAAAAATAATATTCGAGACTTTCAAAGACCACCTTTACTCACGGGAATTGTCATTGAAATTGTGAAATTTTGAACAAAAACCTAGGCAGTAGGTAGGTACTAGATGTGCTACACACCTGCACACTTGACACAGTGGCAAAGCTATTTCGGTATTTAACCTTAATACTCAAAAGTTATATATACTAAGCTTTTAGGAAAATAATGTAATTTAAGTAATTTAATATTTATATTATTTATATATGTATGTATATAAATGTATATAATATACCATATACCATTGACTTTGAAAAGAGCAACTGTTGAGTTTCTTGCCGGCTCTTCTCAGCAGAACTGCCTTCCGAACCGGTGGTAGCTTTTTGTTGACATGTACATTCGACGATTCAAAAGTGCTTNTTCTACTAAATTAAAAATCAGCTATCATTTGCTCAAAACACTTTTTTATAATTAACCAATCTAGAAATGATGTAAGACGCGTTTGCTATTATTAGAATATGTAGTTGCTAAGAGAGCATCTGGCTTGTTAATAAATCAGGCGCAGTAATAGAAATTGTTTTCGTTTTATGTTTTATTGTTTTCATTTGTATTTGATCTACCTAATTAATTTTCAATAAATATTTCTAATCACTTGTCACTTTAAAGCATTTAGGTACTTTGGACATAAAGGCTGTTATGGATAAATCTAGCGTGCGGCGTTAAGCTCCGCAATAGTTCTTATTCGATGAAAAAGAATTTAGATGACTAAGTTCTATAATAATGAAGTATATTAAATTAAGTCTTACTATATTAAAGTGCGTTTCGTACTTGTTGTCTCATAATCTTTGATTCATTTGCCAGCTCATTCCTTCGTAATCTCCACAAATGCTATGTAATATAGATTATTACACGTATTAAACAGAGCTACTTATCTCTAACATTGTTATTATTTATCATAATAAGTCTCTGTCTTTATAATAGCACCGAATTCTTCGTAGCTACTAGTATACGGAACTTAGCTATCGAAGTTAAATGTTAAATTTTAATTATAATAGTCAATATGCTTACTGTAATTTCTCAAAGCTTTTGATCAATAAATGAAAATATACCACTTTTAGAAAAAATATATAATTTTAACCTTTCGGGATTTGTATCCACGCCGTCCGTTGAATACCGCGCCCGCTGTGGCCGCTAAGCTATGGGTACTTTCTTGGTCACTAAGCCCAGCCTATAGTTTATTAGATCAAAGAGAGAGATTAAGAGACCCTGCACTTCCCATACAAGATTTAACTTCCAATTATTATATTTGACCCATGACGAAGTCATGCTAAATAGAGAAGTTAAAAGAAAGTTTTAAGCCAACTTTCTTTTAACTTCTCATAATACAAAAAAAGAAGTAACACTGCAGTAGTAAAAAACCAAAAAATAATATTCGAGACTACCAAAGACCACCTTTACTCACGGGAATTGTCATTGAAATTGTGAAATTTTGAACAAAAACCTAGGCAGTAGGTAGGTACTAGGTGTTCTACACACCTGCACACTTGACACAGTGGCAAAGCTATTTCGGTATTTAACCTTAATTCTCAAAAGTTGTAAACTAAGCTTTTAGGAAAATAATCTTATTTAAGTAAAGATATTTATATTATTTATCTATATATATATAAAATCGAAAGGTCACTCCTTCATCACGAAATCTCAGAAACTACATGTGCTAGGAATCTGAAATTTTGCATAGGAGTTATTTATAGGACGTAAGTGCCCGCTAAGACGAGAATTTGCAATATTCGACTTCTAAGGGGTCGTTTTTGGGGTTGAAAGTATGTATGAAACTTCGTTATTACAAATGCTAGGAGTCTCAAATTTTGCATAGACGTCACTAGGACGTAGCCATGGAGACAGAAATTAATAATAACATAGTTCACGCGGGTGAAACCGCGGGTGGGCCGCTTGTATATGTATATAAAACTCTTCGGTGTAGAACGCCGAAACCTTTCTTGTAAAGGAAGACATTGCGTGTTGAATGGTGGAACTCAACGCGGTGATTTCCTGAAGTTCCTACTATAAAATGAAGCTCATTTTCATATAAATCTAATTTATTAAGATGATAAGTAACAGGAACCAGTTCAGACCAGTCATGGCGCAAAGGCACAAGCGACTGTAAACGCGACAGGTTGTGGGTTCGATTCCCACTCAAGGATATGAAATATTTAATCTTTTCGTTTCCCCGCTCTGTTCGCGAGGCAAAGCGCGGGGTTGAATTGCGCCACTGACGCACTGGCAGCCTCATTTGTATCGTAATGTACAATAAAATAAAACAATAGAGACAAACGCAAGTAAAACCAGGTTATTTCCCATGACATGAATGGCACTTAATTATACTAATATACATAGTCTTTAAGGAATCTTGGCTGTTATCTGACATAGTATGCGAAGTATGTCTCTTAAGCATGTTATATAGAAAACCAAGTGCGACACTACGCAATGTCTTGGATGCAAATTGAACGGAGTGTCTTAATGTTCCCTCTACCCACTACACTGAAAATGAACAGAATATTTATTTATCTACATAAAATAACAACAAAACAATAGCAAGAAAGCAGACGATCCCTCTACTACATGTTTATATTGTTTCTAATATCTTTTATCTGTGGCTTTGACCCCGTGGTCAAACGAAATTAACTAAGAATTGTATGACACATGTGACATGACACATTCTAAGTGTTTATCGATAAATGGGCTACCAAATGTATTTTTCAGTTCGAACCAGTCGTTCCTAAAATTAGCGTCTGTAACCAAACAAATTCTTTAGCTTAGCACAAAAGTAATATTAATATCGAAGGCCATAAACCTACTTACATTTTAAATGCTCGTGTATTTAGTTATTATAAGATAATTTATATAACAAATTAATTCACTTTACCGCTTCTCCGGGCCAATTTTAAAGGAAATTACCGTATGACATTTAATTTTAACATAGTCTGGAGTCTCCTTCTTTGAGTGGATCTGACGTTCAATTTTAATTCTACCTGTATTTTCTGCCTCTATTTTAGTATTTGAATTTCCTGTTTTCCTGCAGCTTCGATAATATTATACGTATAATAAAAAATTAATTCGTTGCCATGGAAGATATATGAGATAATATATAATTGGGGGTATTTATCAATGTAATAGAAGCCATACATTTATTTTTTAATTCGTTGTCTATTTGTCGGTGCGTTTGTGCGAGTTAATATGAGAAACGGCTTTACCGATTTAAATGCAATTTTCACTATTGTATTTTGACAAAATTTACTTAACATTTACATGAATAAAAGAGTTATGGCAATATAAAGTGTTTGCTCGACAAAACTACTACAAAATGTTATTAAATCACGAAATTACCTAATTCAGGTGAAAAAATAATTAATTGTGTAGCGGGTCGGTACTTTTATTATATTTTTTTACGAGGCCATCGTAACGTAGGAGATATCTGACTGTAAACGCTATAGTTGTAGGTTCGATTATGACTCGAGGAAATTGATTATTATCATCTTTTTCCTCTGGTGAAAATGCGGCGTTGAATTCTGTCATTCAATAAGCAATATCTTGTCAATGAAAATTCAGAATACGAGGAATGGAGTGTTTTAACACTAGGTGCCCTATGACTACCCTGCTTTCTGACGGCTACAGCGTGAAAACAAAAAAAAAGTTTTCTCTTGTCAATAAATGTAAAATAACTGTATCTACTTGCATTACTAATTACATATTACATATGAATTTATTTATTTAATTTATAGAATATTAAAATATATTAACATTTCGCTTAAGCATATTGCATTAAGGTGGCGAAGTGACGGTTAGGTTATTCGATAAGAAAACGAGCTTTCGCACTTTTGTTGAAGGTGTGTTGAACTTACAGGTTTTGTACCGGATATAAGGATATGTACGAGAAACCGTGGCGTAATTATATAGCAGAATTCAATTTCAAATAATTTTATTCGAATAAGTAAAATGCTTAATTTCACCGGAAAACTTTTAAAGACTTTTCTATCCTAGTGTTGAGACAAAGAAACGGACTACTTTTTTGCATTTGTAAGGTATATAGTACTACCTCATACCTGCGGCTTTGCTTACATTGTCTTATGAATTATTAATAATCGTGAAACTTGGCAGTTATGCGCTAATGTGATGATAGTTTCTTGCCGGCTCTTCTCAGCAGAACTGCCTTCCGAACCGGTGGTAGCTTTTTGTTGACATGTACATTCGACGATTGAAAAGTGCTTTTATAGAGTATTTGAATAAAGAATATTTTGAATTTTGAATTTTGATGAAGCCAGGACCTGAATAGTAGAACTTTTCACAAGGTTACTTTAACGTTTAAACTAAAATTTAGATTCGTATACATTTGTATCTCGGAGTACATCCTCTAGCTTTTGCACCACTTGGTGCAGAAAAATGTGTGTTTTAAACTACATTTTTCTTCTTAAACTAATTTAATTTTTATCCATTTCTTTCATCCCAAGAGATTTGAAATCTTTCACGAGTGAAAGGCAACAAAACATTTTATCCCGAGGTTGCTTATAAAATATAAACAAGTCACAATAGACTCGAATTGTGTATGGAACATAAACTCTTGTACTTTGTGAGCTTTGAGTCGACTTCACTTTATGACTGCCATAAAACGTTCCTGAATTTTATATCTTAAGTGTATTTTTATTTAACTATATTTGAAACGTTAAGTTCATTATAATAAGTATATATAAGTATAGTTTGGTAGGAAGTCCAGAGCTTTTTTAATAGAGCAGTAGCAGAAAATTGAGCTTTTAATTAATATCTCATTTTTCTGTCTAACATCGTATTCCGCATGTAGCTAAGTAGGCAGATGGAACCTTAATGTTAACACACTCTTTTTTCAATCACAGTTCAATTTTTGAAACATTAAGTGGCGAGTGGTAGAACTCAGAAATAAAAATAATTCATTCCCATAAGTGGGAATCGAACCCACAATCGTCATGCTTACAGTCACAATTGGTTTTTCTTGGACATAAGGTGTAATAATATTGGCATTTAAATACGAAATTCGATATTGCCAATTTATAATGTCACCTTAGGGCAAGTTGTAAATAAAAAATATCTCTATATATTTTTTTATTGATGTAAATATATTTATGAGAGAATGTCGTAGTTCCTAATCTTTTCTGCTGGAATTTTCTAATTTATTAATTTTAGACGAATACAAACACTTTCTTATTCCACCCAGCGAGATTTGAACCCACGTCTGTTGTGTTCAATCTGTTATTATGTCTCCATACGCCATATCGTAAAAACAAAGGAAATTCCTTTAATTTTAAATCGGTCTATCATTGGATCGCGTGCCACTTAAGTCGGTGTCGGGTAAAGCTTTCTTCTGTGTCATTGGGACAAAATAAACGGTTGCGACATTAGGACAAGGTCCGCTGTCCGAACTGACGTAGTTATGTTTTGTTGGAAATAGGTAAGCGAACACTTGCCAGCTTTACTTTTAAAATGGTTATTCGTTTTAAAGTTCACGCTGTATCTCCGCAATGAGCAGAGTAGGAACATCAACGGAACTTCCGTTGTCCACTTTCCACTAAACTCTGTGGGCATTACGTGTCGAGTGGCGTAACTTAATACCGCGTTTTGCTTGGAAACCAGAGCGAAGAAATTAAATTTTAGAATATTTCATTATCTGAAGTGGGAATGTTTAGACGCGTTACGACTACTGGTTTTTAAATCTAATTTCTCCTAAATTTTATTTTAAATAATAAATATTTCTAGATGAGTTAGTATGCAAAATATCCTAGAATACGTTCCAAGTGTGCCACGAAAACAACTTCTGTGTACCTCAATGGCAAGTGGAATATGCAAAACTAAATATTGTTTTTATTTTTTTACACGCACGCACGCTCAACCTTTCACATCACTCACTCGAGCACACCACTTAAAAATATGTAAATCTTCCTAGGTAACCAATTATCCGTACCAAATTAACTGTAACTAAATCTCCGAACTGAAATAGCCGACGCATCTGGCGCGAGCGCTGCCACTTGCCAGATAGATTGACCTTTCTATGGTTTATAGAATTTTTGCAGCTTTTTTCCGCTTTTTTATAGCAGGATAGGTTGTGTTGTGTTGGGACACTCTATTCTCCGCCCATTTATTAGGATATTACGTGTTGTCTGAACGAGGATCCCCCGATCGGGAATCGAACCTACGATCGTCGAATTTATAGTCAGACGCTGTGCCGCTGCGCCACGACAGTCGAAGGAAAATTATATTTAGAATAAAGTATGTATATAATCGTTTTCCCAGTGGTGTTATATAAATTGCAATATTGAAAATTTACTACATATATTATTTAAAAGAAACCCCATAGCAGCTTCCAATCCTTTAAAAACTTTTCTTTAAAAGTAATTTCGTATTTAATTTTAAAATCAATCATCCATTATCAAAACACACTGCGGAGTTAACCTTGGAAGTGTATAAACTTTGAAATAAAAATAATTTCCTATTCCACCGAGCTTTTCATGAAAT
Organism: Heliconius cydno galanthus; assembly: GCA_036379175.1. NCBI lineage: Eukaryota > Metazoa > Arthropoda > Insecta > Lepidoptera > Nymphalidae > Heliconius > Heliconius cydno. The sequence goes on from JAKRZM010000076.1 coordinate 103,317, forward strand.
TTATTGGTGATTTAAAAAGCTTTGCTTTCCTTGTTTTGCTCGTGTTGTACTTGTATATTTTATGAAACAACATAGCATTTAATTTTCTTACTCTGGTACAAGTCAATGCGCTGTGTTCAGAGGCAGAGTGTCTTAACACTAGATTCCCTCTGCCTATTCTTCCAAATGTAGGATATAGTGTGACGCTTTTTGATGTCCAGTAACCAAATGTTGTTATATAATTCTGATATCACAATCACGATAGCAACAAGTGATATAATTAACATCTTCAAATAGAAAACGTCAAATAATTACTCGTACAAAATTAACTGTAACTGAATCTTGACTGAAATAGCGCAGCGGCCGGCCCGTCCACCAGCACCGTCCCACTGACCTGCTCTTTAAATAGATGCACTCCCCTCCCCTCCCCTCAGTAGCTGGGGATGACATAATTTAATGGGAGAAAATCCCAAGGTCGAATGAATTTTACTATATTATTATTGTAAATGTGAAAGATTGTGAAGAAAGATGGTTTGTGCCAATTACATGCAAAACCTATGAATGGCATTAGATTACAATAATATAGCTTATATATCAGAATAACACATAGGCTACAGTTTATGTAATAATTTTGAATAATTTGGCTACAATATAAAAATAAGTTTTAGCGGGCGAAACCGTGTTTGGCAATTGAACTTTATTTGGCACAGCTTCCGTATGTTTTTTTTAGTAAGAAATCTTTTTTCTCCTCTTAGATGAGATTTCTCTTTTTTTTTTTGCAAATGTCATTTAAGCTTTATGAAACAAAATCCTATCCCATATATGTACGTATTTCGTAAGATTGACGCGTCAATCTCATCTTTGGTTAATCTGGTTGGTGAAACGGTTTTTTTTAAATTAAGTTTTAATTTTTGTTTTTTATACTCTTTATTTTTCATAATGAGGAATTGTGCACAATAAAGTGAAAATAAATAAGTTGTGCACATTAACACTGATAGAGCGAAAACGAAAATATGTAAGATATGTGAACTTCTTGATTCCTAGTCATATTAATGCTTAACGAGATACAGAAGATAGAGTACGTAATAAATAATTCTTCTTTCTGTTAATAGCATTTACATAGTATTTATAAATATTATTTTATTTTATATATGTATATACCAACTTAGGAAATATACACGGGGTCTTTGAACTAGATCCCACATCAGAGATGGTAAAACAATGCAAGTTTATTAGCACCGTTGGATGTTGGCCAGCTGTTTATCGGTCTTCGGTCTGTGAACCCAGGAACTGACCAGAAACATGGGTGGTGGGCGTTGAGATTAAGTGTATTCAATTAGACGGACGGAAATACATAATATGAGAGAGTTCTCGACATTTGCACTGTGGTACTGATGTTAGCGTTTGTTAGCTATTTTAGCGTTTCAGTTCATTTCTTACTCGGAGAAGCATTTATGTTGAAGTTATTATTAATCCCTAGATCTGTTAAGATATGATATGAAATTGGATTTTGTTCTAAATCACTCAAAATAGTAGTTTATTTACCCTATAAAAATAAAAGAGATTTTATTTACATATATTTTTCAATAAAATTTAGCAATTTGTATATTTTATAACAGTACAAAAGTGTTTCTTGTAAAAGAAGGAATAATAAATTATAACGTTTGAAAATGAAAAGCTCAATAATGCTATTTTGGCACAAGAATAATAAGATCAGGTATTTTTTTATATCGAACCTTCGAATTCAAGCGGAAAGTGGAGAACGTAATGTCGTGACAAGTAAGTTTTCTCGGTTAAGTTAATTCTCTGCTTATGGGATATATCGTGAAACTGAAAAAACAAACATTGCCATTTCCCACGTGGTATTTGACCTCACAATTATCACGCAACTAGAAAGTGTTATAGCAAATAAAAGGCGGCCGCGTCACTACAGAGTTAATTCACGTTTATTTTTATCGTTTCTCGTATAAATCTGAAATATTATCACAATTTCTGTATGACGTCGGCGGAAGTTTTCAATTTGATTTATATTAAGTGTGAAATTTAAATATACATGAGTAGTTCGTTGGCGTAGCTAGAAACACGCGATGGTTGTGGTTTCGATTCCTATTTGGGGTTGACGTGTTTACATATCTTTGTATACAGTAATAAAGGTTTTAGCTAGAGATTTTTTCAGGGAACGCTAATTTTAGGAACTAGTGGTAAAAATTAAAATGTAGGAAAAATCGTCAAGTCAACCATTAAGTATGCGAAACTATAGGAAGAATCCTATGTACATAGTTTAAAAAAATATAATCAATATCCTTTTGATGATCTTTCATTGCATAGCAAGATGAAGGATGTAAATGTAAAAGCTTTTAATACAGGGTGAGTCATATTGAACTTTCCGGTTTTGGAAGGACGTTGCACGAAGAAGGGAAGGAGTAGAAGGGTGGGGATGGTGTCATTAGACGCGCCATGACATGCAGTTTTAGTGTGAGCAATGGCTTGGTCGGGACAACATCGTGCGTTCGTAGTTGAAGAGTTTATTAAAAATGGCGGCTCCGTGATCACAACACAGCGTGCGTTCCGTTTACATTTTGCTATTGGTCGANTTTACTGCATGTCGCTTTGTTTTTAATACACACCTTATTGAAATCGGAAAGTTCAATATGACTCACCCTGTATGTAGAAACATCTCTTGTCAAATTTATCATATAGCTTACAAGAGTATTCTTTACGAAATTTGTTTTAATGTTTTAAACTTTAAAGGTTAAAGCTCGTTGACCTTTTGTTCTTATGTTCATTTCTGGAGTGGATTTATAATTTACCAATATTATTGGTTAACTATAATAACTTGAATATTTAAATGTTAGTATTGTATTAGGATATTGTGAACGTGATTGTGAGTTCGATTCCCACTCGCGGGTATTTATAATTATGTTTTTATTTTTCCACTTTGATAGACAAATTTATAGAATTATCATTTTTAGAAAATCAAAAAATAAATATTAATCTAATTATTTCAATCGAAATTGAACTCGAAATCATTTCGAATTTTTAACTTAGGGATTTACGCTACTAAGGTGTCAATTAAATTTCTACAAATAACTTGTACAGTTCATTCACTCTGTACGAATATAACGCTTATTAATTTTTCGAGACTGGCAGAAACGTCACATCCACTTGTCAAGCTGTCCGCTGCTCGGCTACGGTCATAGCTCTGGTAATTCTCTCTCAAAAACAATAAAAGCAGCTTAGCTTTCTCCCGCATTGCAGAGGAAAAGTAGTCTTTAAAACACTCTGTTACTTACTTACCGTAATCGTACAATTCGCGAGGCATTACGCGTTGAGTGGCAGGTTGACAAATTTTTAAAAAATATTTCACTAAGTAAGAATTGAACCTGCAAACACCGCGTAACAGTCAAGTTAATTAGGTCATTCACTCTACAAGAATATGACGTAGCTGATAAATTTTCAATTATTCGGGGCTGGTGGCAACGTTTATACCTGTCAAGCTGTCACTGTCCGCTGTTCAGTTACGCTTACAGCTCTATAACTTGCTCATCATCTGTCTTTATCTTTAACATTGTGCTGAACTGGCACGCTCGGATCGCCATAATTAAAGAACAAAAACAACTATCTTTAACATTATAATCTGAAGAGTTTGTTTGGTTGAATGTGTTAATCTCAGTAACTACAGGTTCAAAGTATTTCTTCTTAGTATTTCTAGACAGTTGACACAAAGTTTTCCCTTAATTTGGGCATGTCTCCACGAGTTGTTTGTTTAAATCGTTATTTTCTACAATCAATGTTTATCGTGGGTTCGATTCCCAATGGGGAGAGTTCTCAATAGTTTTCACTTCCTCACTATAATAACAAAACAAAGCGCCCGGCGTTTAGTCCTGCCATTCAACGGAATTTTGCTAAATATGAATCTTTTTTTTCTATTAAATGCATCCGTGCATATACGGTTTATTCTAATAACATTAGTATAAACCGCTTTAAGCTTTTACATTTCATACCTTGTTACGAACTTTGTAAGCTCTCTCTATAAATTCGAGCGCAAACTGGAATGACTCAGCCGGTTCAGAGAATAAGAGATGTAGAGAACAATTATATGTTGGTTGCAATTTTTGCAACTTTGGCAAACTTTCGCCTGTGAAGCTTCGCTTCTCTCTTTATTGGAGGAACCACTTAGAGTTATGTAATACGATTGTAGGGTCCGTCTATTTATTTACTTATAATATTATGCCATTGTTTTATTGTATTTCTGATGTACATGTATGTACATATGTCTTATTAAGTTTATTTTTATTTTACTTTAACAAAATTCAAAGAAAATCTATAATTTTTGGTTATAAAATTTAAATATTATGCCTGCATTCAATCTAAATATATTTATTATTTAAATATCAGTAAAAAATATACTACTTTTCAAATATATTGGGTCTAAGACTACTTTACTGCTACACTAGTTGGGTCGTAATAAAATGGGACGTGCTAAATTTACAGTTATGGTAGCAACTCGAACTCCTGCACTAACCTTAATGACATTTCTCCCATTTGGTGCAATAATCACCTAAATGCACTTTTTTTTTATAAATACGTCATAAAGTGCACATACTAAATCATACAATCGTTCCAATAAATAGAATAGATATAAACTCAAAATATTTAATAATATCTTATACTAATACTTTTTATATTAGGTTTATATGTATGTATTGATATGTTTTAAAAGTTGCAAATTTGTCATTTAATCGATCAACAGTCGTCGGTATATAAAAAAGATGCGAAGGTCATCCGGCGAGCGCTCGTGGGGCTCGGTTGTTGATATTTTTAGACGTGACTTGCCCGTTTCTTTACTTTACTCTATAACATATATGCCATTTATGTTATATTCATTTGAAATCATTATTTACTATATAAGCGATGATTGTGGGTTCGATCCAAGCTAATGAACCACTTCATTGTAACGTTAGGAACTTTACGTTTCTTTTACTTGTACTTAATTGTAAACGTATTGTAACGTTTCGATAGACATTTTCAATATACTTACTATTAATATAATATGATAATAGATATTATATAGCAATAATAAGTAGAGCTAAATAGAACAAGCAAATCTCTAGAATGAAGGCTATATTGTAAGCTGAACCACGGCTAGATTAACAGCTTTAATCTATAATAGTTTTAATACAAACAGTTTAATTGGATTTCACTAAATTAATTTAGTTTAAATGTGGATGGAATGTCGTTTATTGTCATAGTAACGATCGTTTTACAAAATTGTTAAAATATATCTTAAGTCATTATAATCAGCTTCAAGCTATATCAGCACATAGCAAGGTAGGCAGAGGGAACTTAGTGTTTAGACACTCCGCTCCCAAGGAAATATACATTTAAATAAATATTTCATATCCTCGAGTGAGGATTGAACACACAACCAGTCGCGTTTACAGTCACACTTTGTGCCCTTGCGCCACGAGTGGCTGTTACAGTAGTAGAACTATATAACTAAATAGTAAACTCAAATTACGTATGAAACTTACGCATTTTTAAAACTAGTAATGATGGATTGATAAATTGAACTGAATAATCACCGAGAACCACAAATAAAGTTACCCCCATAAATATATTAGTATACATACATAACATGTATGTTCTAGAGTGGAGACCACGCCTCGGCAAGCGTAATGTAGGGCGTCCTCCAGCTAGATGGGGTGACGATATTTGCAAAGCGGCGAGCAACGGCTGGATGCGAAGAGCTGAAGATCGAGCTCAGTGGCGTGCCATTGGAGAGGCCTATGTCCAGCAGTGGACGAGGACAGGCCGATGATGATGATGATATGATTTTATTCTTCGATAATTTTAATACTTTCTTTACTTTTCTAGAAATTATAATGATTAATCTGGATAACGGCTCGCTGCAGTCGCACCGGCTGAAACAATTACAGACGTTACGACACCGCCGCCTCGAGATAACTCACCCATTTGATTATATCACTGTAACAAATGGCAATTTTGTGCCAATTTTTTTTTTGTTTTTACTATCTTAAATTAAAAAATATATATGTTATGCTGAAGTGGTGTATTTAGGAGTGTGTAATGGTAGTTGTGAGTTCGAATCACATTGGAAATATATTTATTCTTGTAAAGTCTGTTTTGTCTTGCAGGTGACTCTCATAATAATCACGTATGACTGTCACGTGGTGCGCACGTGATTAGTCTATGTCTAAAATATTCAAAAGTGGAAAACGTAGTGATCTTGCACTAGTTTCTATCTGAGGTGTAGAGATTAGTAAAAAAATCTTTAATTTAATTTTTTTTTGTCTAGAATGATCTATTCTATAAATGGATTTTCCTTTTCTTTTCAGCGGTAATTAAACAGAATGGATTTTTTATTAATTCGGTGATACTTTGATAGACTCACAACTAAATCTGACGGGATTTTGTTAAAAACGCTACTGTTTTATGGAAATCTCTAATTAAAATAAAAAGAAGATTTATCTGCAATATGAAAATTGAAGAAAAAAAGTGTCTTTTAATACATTCTCTTTGAATACACTGTCACTATGACACATTTGCGACAGACAGCGGAAGAAAGCGTTTCCTTGGCATTGACCGAACTTTTATAATAAAATTGTAAGCGGCCAATTCATTTTGTTTTCGCAAACTAATTTAGTATCCAAATAAAATACGACCTGACGACTGTTTATTTTTTAAGAGAAATGGTTGCCTTTATTTATATCTGTACTTACTCAATTGGGAATTGCCTTTGTGGTGCAGTTGCATGAAGACTTATTACTAGAAAGAGAAAATGAGAATGACTCACTCTTGCGAGTAGGATACGAACCCATAACCATTGTCCTTGCCACGTCAGCCTCTATAAGTAGATACCTATCTTCAAGAGGCTTTGATCTCTATCGAAGAACTTGAAATTTAACTTTTATCTACTTATCTACTTGTACTGTTATTATTATAAAACTAAAAAGCTTGTTTCTTTGAACGTCCTGATGTCAGGAAGTATTGGTACGAATTTTTGGTTAGTACTACCTAAATGTACAGGATAGAGAAGTCTATGGAAAAGATTAACATTATGTAATACAGTATAATATATTATAACATTTCTATTAAACCCACTGTACCTGTAGTTCTGACATATCTCGAACACTTAGAAGGTGTCATGGGTCATACAGAACTCTTGGAACACGTAGAGAACATGTAGCCGCAGCCCCAAATGAAAACTAATTTAGTTTAGTTTTTAGTTTACAAAGCTAAAACTGCTCGTTAACACTAAAACCAATAACTAACACCACACATAGTTATTGTTCTAGCCTTTTTCCATTAATCGAATTAACCGCCGTAGCGGTCCTGAGAGCGCGGACGTTGCCAATTTGTGCAATACCGCTCGCTTTGATTATATTCCGATATTGATTGTTGGTCGCCATTTTAAAGGTTTAACTAACATAATATATGTAGGTGGGTGTTACAAAATTATTATTTAATAGCGTCTATTATATGCTTATTTGTTTCTAAGTCCCTATATGGTTAGATTAAACAGAGTTATTATTAGTATGTAAATTGGGATAAGGTGTGCCGGTGAAGTCTAAAAAGCAAAATAAATTTTTTTTCGACAAAACAGAATATAGTAACATACTTTTAATAATAAGATGATGATCTATTTAACGGAAGTCTTAATGAGAACGGAGTGTCTTAACACTAAGTTTCCAGGTTCCCTCTGCCAACCCTACTATGTTTGGGATACAGTGTGAATGTAATAAAATAAAAAAAAAAAAAACAAGTTAAAAATATTTTAATTATTCTCGCTATAGGTTTTGAATACTTTATAAGTGAATTCATTTATAGAAGTGACACCCTGTGCCTGTGCGACGATAGCGTCTTACGTTTTATATAATGACAGATAGATAGGGTACAGGTTCAATCGTGCGGCATCAGGTGGCGGATGCAGCCAATTTGCTGCTTGCGATGCGAATTGAATGAAATTACACCGTCCCGCGTGGCCCGGATCGTCTTCTGTTTTTTATTACGACGATTTGAAAAAAACCCTTTTTAATAGTATATTAATGGTTTTGTGGTATTTACTTATGTAAAATGTAATATTTTATTTTCGTATGTATTTAAATGAAATTTTAACTTTTATTATTTTAGGTACAGTTAAATATATTAGATAAATCATGTGAATTTATAAGTTACTTTTCTTTGTTTTTTAGGCGTCATCGGCTGTATTCCGCATATGACAGAGTAGGCAGAGAGTACTTAACGTCCATACATAGAACGTCCTCAGTTTTTCATTAGAATTGGGGACATTTTGAGGAACTTAGCGCAAGGGCGCACTTTCTCGTTACAAAATGGTGAAATAAACGTCATTCATTTTCCTGAGTGGGCATCGAACTCATATTCAAACGCTGTGATTACGGCACGACCGCCTTCTATATCTTATTTTATTTAAAAAAAAAAAACACGCTGTATCTCGCACAGAGCAGGGTAGGCAAGTATGTTATTATTCACTGTTACATTTCTGTAAATTGAAATTTTGACGTGAATAGCTGATTGCAAGGGATAATTTTGCTTGAAAACCTCACCTGGAAAAAAAACAAACATGAAATATTATACTTAAATAATAAATATCACAATTTTGATTTTTCCCAAGTGGAATAAATACAATACAAGCGAAGCCTTGCGATCAGGCGTCTTTTCAACTAATTTATATCTTTTATTTATCTAACTAATTTATATCTTTTATCTTTTTTTCTAGCAAATTAATAGCTATTTCGTAATCACAAAGAAACATAATTACATGTGTTATTTAAAAATACTCCTTTATATTTCTTTGACATGCGTCTTAATCATTGGAGCTGTGTACAATTTAGAAAACAAGTTTATTTTTTTTTATTTTCATTTTTGATCTTAACTACGTAGGTACTTTGACAGTGACAATCGCAACACAGCTTTGGTCGAACGCCAGGAAATAATATTTATTTGACGCAAACGTTACTTTTACAGTTTCGTCATTTCTGTAGAGGGTATAGTAACGGGGGGTTAACATATAAATGTTCTTAAATTTAATATGGTGGTTTTATAGTCACAATATGATTTCGCTTTCTTTAGTCTATATATTTATAGGCTTATCAAAGTGTTATATCTTTGGATTATGTTTTTAATACTAGAATTATTATTCGCATAAATATTTTAGTAAAACCATGACATCACGTCATGCTTAAGATTTGTTTTTTTTTGTACCTAGTATATTTATTATGAATTTAACACGTGAATTGTAATTATATCCATTTTTTTTTAAAAGCTTTATTCCGCTGATAGCAGGGTAGGCAGAGGGAACCTGGAAAACTAGTGTAAAGCCTCTCCGTTCCTATTAAAACACTTCAGTTCCCCACTTTCTGCTTAACTCTCGAGGCATCGCTGGTTGAGCTGCAGAGTTCAACGCTGTACTTTGCCTCATTACCTGAGCGAGAAAATGAAAATATTAATTCATTTTCTCCAGTGGGAGTCGAATTCACAACCTGTCACTCAACTTACTTTATTATAATCATCACCATAGGTAAACATGTAGGTATATTATAGTTACTAGATTATAATATAACGACTTCTTTGTTTTAATAATCTTGTATATTTTTGTTACAGGTAAGGAAATACTAAAGACTACTTGAGCGAGTTCGTGAGTTGAATTTTCCTACTAATGTCCTTTTACGTCATTATGTTCTTCGTTTTCTCCCAAACTCTATTTATTTCTTCTAAGTTATTGCACCTAACCTATTTAGAGGAGAAATAAAATAAAAATTACGTATACGATATGATAATAAAATTCGATAATAGAGTCCGATACGTAATGGTCATGTTTATGTTTTGTACTCACATTAATTAGATCGAATTATTTTTTAAATTAATTTGTGTAATGTAAAAAAAAATAGATTTTGACTTAAAATTTGTTAAAAAATAATAGTTTTTAGGGTGGTGTAACAACACGCATCTAACTTAAAATTTGCACGGAACCCTCGGCTGGCGAGTCCGTCTCACACTTGACCAATTTTAAATCTACATTTTCTATTTAAACGTAATAAACTAAACAAATTATCTCTTATTATTTCTTTCCTTGTCAGTACTGTGCACTGAGTGAGTAAGTTGTCCCGCATGCAACCCACATTTCCTGTATATAGTTAACCATGTTGTTTTGTACGGACCGTGTACTCGTATGTGAAAATTACGCTTAGTCCCTTTGTGCTTCACACGCGATGTTCAAATCTTAATTGCTAATTTAAAAAAATAATTGTATATATGATTTTATATATTACTAGTGGACCCGAACGCGGCTACGCCCGCTTGAACTATACGAATATTTATTAAATATATTTATGGAATTATTTTCAGTTGTCAATAGAGAGATGCGTTAAGCAAGCTCATTTTGGGTGACGTTTTCTAACAACAAACTTTGCAAATCGTTGCTTAGCAACGGTCGCTTAGCGGCGGTTGTTATTAACATGGCGGAATAAATTGCATGTCAAATTAATAAGTTTTTTAATATATTGTTATATATCGAAAATATTACAAATATGACAAAAAAACTATCCTATGTTCATCCCGAGACCCAGAGTTACTTTCGAATTTATAATATAGGTATAGATAAGGCTAGCTTTAGGCTTCTTAGCCTTCATGCGAAGGCGTTAAGTGCGGGTGGGAAGTGTCTCAACCATGAAGATACTCTATTCCTATGAAAAGATCGTCTTAATATTAAATTCCCACGTTCCCTTTGTTTAGTCAGCTATGTGAAGGAAAAATAAAAAAATAGTTGCTTTTAATAGTAAATTAGTAATATATAAGGATTGTGATATATATGCTATATTTTTACATAATACCTATAATATAAATATATAGCAAGCATTTGTTTCTCGTATGATGAAACGATGCGGCTGAAGGTTGGTGGCGAGTGGCGTTAAGCTCGGCAAGGTGATCGCGGTTGACCTGCTTTTCACAGCTCACGATGGGCGGAACTACTTCGCGTCACTACTATAATTTCATTATTTATGTAGATTATACATTTACATTAATAACATTATTAATCAACATTGTTTTTATTTTTAGCTTTATGCTTTATCTGTAGCAGGGTAGCCAGAGAGAACGGAATATTCATATCTCTTTCGCCTCGTCCACTGTCATCCAAACGGGACTTCGTGGTTTTTACGTGACTTTTCTCCAATATAATCGATATTGTTTCCTCGAAGTAACCGAGCCAACTGAAGTTTTAAGTAAATATTAATTTAAGTACATAAACAATTTCCGAATTGTTTGTTTTGATCCCTTAGACCTGGTCTCGGTTCAATGACTTTTTACATTTTGTTTTAATTTGAAAGAGGGCAATGATACCCAAATACCGAAATAATGAGTGCATTATCCCTCGAGTTGGTTTTCTTAAATTTGTAAAGATCGATACCGACTGCGAGAGGAATGTCATATTTTACTGATGTAGCCGCAAATTTCTAATGAAGTTATACATGTGTTCATTTATGCAAAAATTATATTATATTATAATTTTTATTGAACAAGTACCTGTTTAAAGAATTTAATGAAGTCCAAATTGGATCCAAATACTTTTAACTGTTATTGAGCCTGTTATCATAAGTAACTATTATTGTAACGTTATTTTAACCTACAATTCTGCAAACATCTCTGCATAGCAGGATAAGCAGAGGTAACCTGGACACCTAGTGATAAGGCACATTAAGACTCTTCCGTTCCCCACTTTTAACCGAACTCTAGAAGTAGTGTTTGTTGAGTAGCGGAATTCAACGCCGCGCTTTGCTTCGTTACTAGAGGAAATTAAAATATAAAATAATTCACTTCTTCGAGTGGGAATCGAACCCACAAGGAGGAGAAAGGAGTGTCTCGATCCTAGCCTCTTGCTGCCTACCCTGCTATATGAAGTGGAACTGAAAAAATATTTTGGTTAATTCAAAAAATAATCTTCCGCTAATATTACGATTATCAAACTGTTTTATATGTTAAAAAAACATCATCCATCCTGTTACATCGAAATTAATGATGTTGGATGAATATATATTTTTACGATTTCTGGTTAACCGCAATGAAGGAAACGGATGTAGAATGTAGGCGTAGATGTTGCAGTCGAAACTCTTAACAGCTCAATAGTAACTTTGACTGGTAAATGAAATTTTTTTTTCGGTCTTGAGGTTAATGCTTTTAGCCCTATTGGATTTTACAGCGACGCCGGTTGGGGAGGGAAGAGAGTACTCTATCCCTGAAGGAATGCAGGCACTGTGTGGCTGCCTGTGAGGGAGGGATAGGGATAGGGATTTGGCCAGTATTACTTTTGAGTTTTGACAGTAGTAAAAAAAGTAAATGTCAAAAGTAATTTTAAAATATTTAACCGTGATTATAGTTTACACTTAATGTATTGGTAAAATTAACTGTTGATCTAGATTTACAGTTAAAATCGTTATTAACTATCGATTTTCAGACCATATTTTTGGCTTTTTCAGTTCCTTATTATTTGACACATTGTGTGGTAAGTGATGGAACTTAACGCCGCGCTACATTTACCTACCGATGTTTTTTTTATTTGAGACCTACATCTTATTATAGAGATCCTTTTACGAGAACCCATAACGTTTTGTTATGTTGTAGTTAGATTCCAGCCAATATGGTTCTCGTAAAAGGATCTCTATAATAAGATGTAGGTCTCGGAGGCCTATTAGACTTGTGTAACGCTCGACCGTTTTGAGTCAAGTTCAAGGTGGCAAAGGCAAATGAATGTCAAGGGCAGTGACGAAATTTTTTTGTATGAAATTGTTTTGCAGATTTTTTTAAAATTGTAACTATGTACCTACCATTATATGAATTTTGAGGTATTTTTCTTACCTTGGTGATGTTTAATAATCTGTATATTATGTAAAGATAACTCACAGAGATACTGGACTTGGAAACATGGAAATTGGCCTCTTCCGGATTTATTGAAATTGAACGGAAATGGAAAAATATCAGATTTTCCATTTCACGCTTTAAAGTCCACGCAAACAAAGTTGCGGCCTACGATTTGTCCGAAATAATTCCAAACCACAATCTCTTGTGTAGAATAGCATAAACCTAGCCTAGTCAACCGGTTTACATAAAAAAAANTCCACTGTCATCCAAACGGGACTTCGTGGTTTTTACGTGACTTTTCTCCAATATAATCGATATTGTTTCCTCGAAGTAACCAAGCCAACCAAAGTCTAAAGTAAATATTTATTTAAATAAATAAACAATTTCCGAATTGTTTGTTTTGATCCCTTAGACCTGGTCTCGGTTCAATGACTTTTTACATTTTGTTTTCATTTGAAAGAGGGCAATGATACCCAAATACCGAAATAATGAGTGCATTATCCCTCGAGTGGGTTTTCTTAAATTAGTAAGGATCGATATCGACTGTGAGAGGAATGTCTTATTTTACTGACGTAGCTGCAAATTTCTAATGAAGTTATAAATGTGTACCATTTTGCGAAAATTAAATTATATTATATTTTTTTATTGAACAAAGACCTGTTTATCGAATTTAATGAGGTCCAAATTGGATCCAAATACTTTTAACTGTTATTAAACATGTATTCCTTATTATAAGTAACTTAACTACTATTGTAACGTTATTTTAACCTACATTAACATCTCTGCATAGCAGGATAAGCAGAGGTAACCTGGGCACCTAGTGTTAAGGCACATTAAGACTCTTCCGTTCCCCATTTTTAACCGAACTCTAGAAGTAGTGTGTGTTGAGTAGCGGAATTCAACGCCGCTCTTTGAAAATATACATTTTTTTTAATATAAAATAGTTCACTTCTTCGAGTGGGAATCGAATCCACAAGGAGAAGGGAGTGTCTGGATACTAGCCTCTCGCTGCCTACCATGCGATATGAAGTAAAGCTGGAGAAATATTTAGGTTAATATTACGATTATCAAACTATTTTATATGTTAAACAAACAGCATCCATCCTGTTACATAAAAATTAATGATGGTGGATGAATATATATTTTTACGATTTCTGGTTAACCGCAATGAAGGAAACGGATGTAGAATGTAGGCGATATGACATGTTGCAGTCGAAACTCTTAACAGCTCAATAGTCACTATGACTGGTAAATGACATTTATTTTTCGGTCTTGAGGTTAATGCTTTTAGCCCTATTGGGTTTTATAGCGACGCCGGTTGGGGAGGGAAGAGAGTACTCTATCCCTGAAAAATGCAGGCACTGTGTGGCTGCCTGTGAGGGAGGGATAGGGATAGGGGTTTTGACAGTAGTAAAAAAGTAAATGTCAAAAGTAATTTTAAAATATTTAACCGTGATTATAGTTTACACTAAATGTATTAGTAAAATTAACTGTTAAATGCGTTATTAACTGTTGATTTTTAGATCATATTTTTGGCTTTTTCAGTTCCTTACTTTTTAACACACTGCGTGGTAAGTGACGGAGCTGAACGCCGCGCTACATTTACCTACCGATGTTTTTTTTATTTGAGACCTACAGCTTATATTGGTGATTCTTTTACGAGAACCCATAACATTTTGTTATGTTGTAGTTAGATTCCAGCCAGTATGGTTCTCGTAAAAGGATCTCTATAATAAGATGTAGGTCTCGGAGGCCTATTAGACTTGTGTAACGCTCGACCGTTTTGAGTCAAGTTCAAGGTGGCAAAGGCAAATGAATGTCAAGGGCAGTGACGAAATTTTTTTGTATGAAATTGTTTTGCAGATTTTTTTAAAATTGTAACTATGTACCTACCATTATATGAATTTTGAGGTATTTTTCTTACCTTGGTGATGTTTAATAATCTGTATATTATGTAAAGATAACTCACAGAGATACTGGACTTGGAAACATGGAAATTGGCCTCTTCCGGATTTATTGAAATTGAACGGAAATGGAAAAATATCAGATTTTCCATTTCACGCTTTAAAGTCCACGCAAACAAAGTTGCGGCCTACGATTTGTCCGAAATAATTCCAAACCACAATCTCTTGTGTAGAATAGCATAAACCTAGCCTAGTCAACCGGTTTACATAAAAAAAAGCTAAATTTGAAATTCTATAAAATTATATATGACAGTATAGACGTGATAAAAATATATAAAAAGTGATAATTTTTCTCGTCTCTTTACGACGTTATTACATTTTGTTACCGACAACATTTGCCAATAGCTGAGGCATGTGGCGGTGACAACTAGACTCGTAAAATAAAATGTGTTTCTTGACATTCATTTATCATCATTATAATAATCTTCAGGCCAGTCGTGGAGTTTTTTAACAGCACTACAGGTTTTTGGGTTCGATACCCATTGGAGGATATTAAATGTTTAACATTTTCATTTCCTCCAGCGCAGCTCCAGGAGCTCCAGCTCTTCCTGAAGCGCAGCGTAGAGTTTTGTCACTCAACGCGTGATGTCTCGATGATTTGGTGAAACAGTTAGGAACAGTGTCTTTTAAGTAAATTTCCTCTGACTACCCTACTAAGTATAAATGGGGCACTAACGTAAATCTTTAAAAAAAATGTTACCACAGTGGCTCAGTTATAGAATGTTTGATTGTTGCTGGCCGTGGCTACTCGCAATATTTCTAAATTTTACAGAGAGAGGAGTAACGTTTGTCTCAACACTAGATTCTCCCTGCTGCCAATATAGGGTATATTTTTTTACTTCACCTAACGCCAAACACTATGATTTCTGTATACCTCTTCCACTTTGTCCACTTTTATTAACATCCTCATACAGGGATATCCTCGTGCGTTTTTCATGATGGTCCTCCGATATCTTAAATACTGTTTTCTGGGAAGACTCCCCCTGTCTCTTTACACATATATTCGTAATATTTGCATATATTCGTGGCATATATTCTTTCAATTATTCTATTCTTAAAATTATTATAGCATAATATTTTCTAAAGTGAAGTTGAAATATTTCATCTTCATCATTCTATACTTCGTGTTATGTTTACATAACACCGTAGCACTGGCTACGTTATTTCGGAACGTAATTAACTCAAGGATACCCCTTTGCAAGAGGTAGGTACTCTGTTATAGTACATTTTATTATAGCTTCTCTGAAGTTAAGTTTCCTTGTTAAATGAATGGTTTATTTAACAAAAGATAAAAAATACTATATATTCCGCTCTATTTTATTATTATTATTAATAAAATATTAATAATTATTATTTAAATAAACTATTGTCATTTTCTAACAAGACCAAACGCGGCGTTGAGTGCCGCCACGAATTGATTATATTTAAGTAAATATAAATAACTGATAGGTACTTATCAGTTTGAAGTTGCTGTTTAAGACAAACATAATTGTTAATTGTAAATATAAATAATTATTATCAGATAATAGTAATTATTTATACTCGTACATTATTAAGACACATTGTTTTGTTGAAAGTAATTTTGTAGAATAGGTTAATAGTAATATATGCGCAGAAAAATTTTTTTATTGTTTTTTCAGCTTTACGTTGTATCCCGCATGTAGTAGGGTAAGCAGATGGAACTAAGTGTTAAGATGCGAGAAAATTTAGATGACGATAAGGCCAGTTGTGGCACAGGACACAAGCGTCCGACAGATTGTGGGTTTGATTCCCGTTCGAGAAAATGAAATATTTGCTATTTTAATTTCGCTTGTGGGTTGTGTGGGATTAAAAATTATAGACGGTCATTAGTATCTAATAATATATTTATCCATACGAGTACATTAGTATAATGTAGTTCTGTTTCTAACCGACGTTTTATATCGATCTCAATATAGTTCAAGAGTTGCAATATAGTTTTGGCATAGAATGAATACGAATTATGCTTTACGAGTTCACCGACTCTAGTGAATTTGGCATCGGTTTGTCGCGGATTGATTGCGTTCTATATGTACATAATTATATTGAAATTGACGTTAGGAAAATGAAGCTGCACTGCTGGAACAGGCAGAGTTAGTTAATAGGTACCTGAGGGGGGGTTCGAATTTTACTTTGGATATGTATGATGTTATTAATATAGCCTTCGTTTTATGATGATAATGATCAAATTTAGTGATTTTGATAACATTTCATTATAAAAATAATACATAGTTATCACTTATACACTTTTTTTAAGGCTTGCGACATGGTCCTTTTTGGATATAGACTTCCTCCAACTCCAACGACATCCCTAGTTCGTGGGGGATTTTATATAAGCGTGACGTTAAGTTCCGCCTATCACCACGCAATGTTTTGAAAGATGGGCTTTGCGTGGGTAACGGAGTGCGCTAGGGTCTCTGCCTACCCTCCCTACCCATATTGGACACAACGTGGGAGCTATAAAAATATATACGCTATTGTATTGGTTCAGACCAAGGAGTTGTTTTGCGCTGCCTATATCATAATTTCTAAATGGGATAACGAACGGCTACGATTGATTAGGCCTTAAAAGAAAATTAAAGAAAAAAAATTAAGTTGAATACATATTACAATTTATTTTTAATTATTATAATTGCGAGTTATTTATGTATCCATTGAATTCTCCGCCAGATGTCGGTAATAATAAGATGTGATGACGTCCAACGCTGCCAGCCTTGAGTTAATATTGTTTGTACATTACGTTTTATCTGGAAAATCTCTTGTAATCTTTTCTTTTTACTTGAAAATAGAAATGTGATACTTGTTTAGTAGTAAATGAACTTGTTTTGTTTCTATATGTAAATTATGTGGAAAATTATTAACTGCGCACTGTAGCCATAACTGTAATGTTAGTTTTATGTGTTTTCAGAATATCAATACTAATAAATATAGTTCTTGTTTGATGATGATGACGATCACATTTAATGATCATCATAATATTTAATGATGAAAATTATATGCAATAATCACTTTTTTTAAGGCTTAAGAAGAGACATGGACACACCTTATTAGATATAGGCCTTGTTTTTCTTTCCTGGGAGTATTAAAACACTTCATTCCCGTTAAGACACTTCCGTTAGCCATTTTTCGCCGAATTATCGAGGCATTGCATGTTGAGTGGCGCAACTGAACGCCGCGCATTGCCTTCGGTTATTGGTGTAAACATATAGGTGGTTGATTAAATGGCTATCGTCTCGCTCACAGGCACTTAATCAGTTAATGTCTTTACTCCTCAATTGTCAATGTAGCATTGTAAATCTTTTTATTAACAAACGTGACAAAATATAAGTTTGTTGATTTTTAATTGCCACATAAGTATAACCAAAGGAAGGATTCGGGTCGACCACCTCCATACCAGTTTCTCGAAGAGGTTAACGCTCCAAGCCGTTATCGTCACCTCGTCTGGACTAAGGGTGTGCGTATGCTATCAAGTTTGTAATAAAATCATGATGATTTTTACGTCATTGATATAGTGCTTGTGGGTAATCATCAACACGATAGGCTTGTAGGTCATTTTTGGTCAGGTCATTTAGTTTGATTTGAAGTATATTTGCTCTATAAACATCATTTAGGTTTAATTTTGGTTAATGAAAATGTTGGGTTGTATTTGGTGAATGATATCGATTTTTGTGAATGATAAAGGAGTATATTTTCAGTTTATATGTATATGTTAAATTTTAATGAATGAATACTTATAATATAAAATTTCGTCAATAGATACATTTTTATAAATACTTTTTTTTGCTGATAAAAATAAATATAAAATGTCATATTTGTGTTGTCCATTTTTTAAAAATGTGTGACGTGATATTTAATTTCTCAAACCAATAAGAAAAATAATAATATCTCTATATTATTACATGACAGCGTAATTTCTCTTTCAAAGTGTCTCGTAAAAGTTAATTCAATAGAGCCATAATGTAAATATGTGAAGTAAGCAATAATAAATTATTTCTCAAACGTTGCACTTACTGTATAATGTTTAAAAGAACTGGTTTATCTTCATTGTAATTTAGAAACCAAGAAATATTGATATTCAAGTACTGCGTTTGGGTTATATCGAGAACGGTAAAATTATACAATTTTTTTACCGTTTTTTAATTATTTATTTTAATACTTATTACTACAATTTTTTTGCCTGTGGCTTTGCCCCCGTTTTGGAATTGAAATGACTATTCGTTGGGTATGATACATGTACGTGTGTGAGGTGCAGTGGGTTACAACTAAAGTATTAATGTGATAATGTATGTAATGTATAAAGAAATTTTCAATTTGAACCAGTGCTTATTGAAATTAGTGCGTTATACCTTACTTTTAACCTTATTCTTAGCTTTATATGTTGATTTAAGCCAGAAAATGATTTTATTAGACATTAAAAAAATATTGATATTATATGTAAAAAAATATATATTTTTAATTCTAAAGAATGTAATATTTTCAAAAAAAGACAATTTTCCAAATTTTGTATTTACCATTTGACTTTAATTAAGTGAGATAGAGTGCCTCTATTAAAATATTTTCGACTCGCCTCTCGTGAAACGCCTGTGAAAATTTAATAAGCAAAAACTCTTAACGTAGCGGTTGCTATTTATAAATAGACGTGCGCCCGTACTGAAAAGTTTCATTAATTAAATAGTAAAATATTTTGTATCAGAAAAAAACGGCAACAATTTAAAATATATAATGAACAAATATTTATTTAATGTTTCCGTCACTCAACATACAATGTCTCGAAAATGGGGGAAGGATTTAACACTGATTTCTACTCTCTGCCTACGCTTGCTACGCGGGAAAAAGCATGAAGCCATTATTTTTAATTTCTTATGTTATGGCTGTCTCAAATTTTGTAGAAAAATAAGTGCATAAATTTTTCTCAGATGTTTTTGTAGCTTAGGATAAAATTGATGTAAAAATCATTTAATGTTTTCTCTGGTCATCAAGAATTTACTTATACATTATTCTTATACTTCTCTATTCTTCTCTATTCGTAATAGAGTTGTTACTTAAATATTTTAATATTGTAATATAAAACAATTGACTGTTTTGGTTGAACCTTGTGTTAAGACATTTTGTTCCCCACTTTCCGCTCGGACTTTCGAGACATTCCGTGTCAAGTAGAGGAACTGAAAGCCGCGCGTTGTCGAATTACAAGAGCTAGGAAATTAAACTAATTCATATCTTCAAATAGGAATTATAGCGTTTTTTTATCATCTTCGTCACATCTTGATACATCATCACATTATTTCCGAGAAGATTTGTGATTATAATGACTTTACGTCACTTACACGAATCTCTCTGTGTACGGTTAAATAAACGTAAACTACCGGCTTTTGTCACGCGGCTTAGGTATAAGAGCAATGAATTTTAGTTATGATAGCTATATTGTGAGAAAGTTTACGTTGTATCCCGCATATAGCACGGAAGTCAGAAGAGACTAGTGTTAAGACACTCTGTTGCTCGCTTTAATCTCCACGACGTTGCGTGTTATGTGTCGAAAGTTGACGCTGCGCTATATCTTGTTACCAGAGAAAGAAATGAAATTAATTAATTTCCGCGATTGGGAATCGAATCCATAACCTACCTTCGCTTCAGACTGAGTCAGACGGCCTTAATTTAACCATAATTTATTTTGAAATTATAAGTGATTTGAATTCACTATCTCTCTCTTCGTAATAGAAAATAATAATTTATTCAATCTAAGAGTAGATTGGGTGCTCTCTCCAGCCTTTGTTACACGCTGCGGGCGATTGGTGCGGAATTAAACGGCGAAGTCTGGCTCTGCCTCTTCAGAACAATAGGTAATGTCAGTTGAACAACTTTAAGCGGAAATTTAGATAACTATTGAGAGACCCTCGTGGCGCAGTCGCACAGCGTCTGATTGTACAGTAGTGGGTTCGATCCCCACTAGGGTAATGTATATATATATAAACTAGCGGCCCGCTCGCGGTTTCACCCGCGTTAACTATGTTATTATTAATTTCTGTCTCCATGACTACGTCCTAGTGACGTCTATGCAAAATTTGAGACTCCTAGCATTTGTAGTAACGAAGTTTCATACAAACTTTCGACCCCAAAAACAACCCCTTAGAAGTCGAATATTGCAAATTCCCGTCTTAGCGAGCACCTACGTCCTATAATTAACTCCTATGCAAAATTTCAGATTCCTAGCACATGTAGTTTGTAAGATTTCGTGATGAGTGAGTGACCTTTCGATTTTATATATATAGATTATATTATTCCTCCGCTCTGTTAGACAAAACGCACCGTTGAGTTCTCAACAATATCTCGAAAATCTAGCGGAAAGTGGAGAATAGTGTCTTAACACTAACTACGCT
Source organism: Heliconius cydno galanthus (assembly GCA_036379175.1). Classification (NCBI taxonomy): domain Eukaryota; kingdom Metazoa; phylum Arthropoda; class Insecta; order Lepidoptera; family Nymphalidae; genus Heliconius; species Heliconius cydno. The sequence goes on from JAKRZM010000076.1 coordinate 124,549, forward strand.
TCATGCGGAAAAAATGTGAAGCTGTATTTTTTTTTATTATAGAGACTCTAATTCTGATAGCTAGGTCTATACTTGTGGGTGTGTTATTTTTCAATTTCTGAAGTTTAAGTTTAATTCCTTAAGCACTTAAGAAGAAATCTTCGTGATGCAATTTCAACGTTCTTGGCTGATGATTCTAGTTTCAATCGTCAGTCTGGAACATTTATAAGATTCTTTTATCACATTGTGGGTGTTTCTAAATAGACGAGAAATAGAGAACGATTCTATGACTTTTTATGTTCTATGACATTGTCGTTATCATTTATGCCATTGAGTTCCGCCTAATAGCATGTAATATCTCTAAAATTTGTCAAAAAATGGGGAACGGAGTGTCTTGACACCACCTTTACCTTTACCTCTAAGTATTTACGTTTTAATAAATAATATCCCAAAAAAAAGATATTACGTACCAATATTACAAAGGCAATTTGTAGGAAATAGCATTACAAATTCCTACGCATTATTTTCCATCCATGTCGCGATAGACTATGTAATTGAAAACAATGAGAGCTCGTTCCTTATCACTTATCACTGACGATTGTTTGTTTACTTTTTTAATGATAACACGCGTAGAAACCTCACCTTGTACAAGATACCCAGGTCTTTGTTCCTAAATACGTTCAAATAATGGGATTAAGATTATTTTGTTCCTTATTATTGTTATTTATTTTTGTATATCACAAGTGGATTAGATAAATAAATAGATTTGTTTGAAATTATTATTGTTGTGATGTATTGATAGATTTATTTGTTTTTAGAAGGGTAGCCTTAAATAAATTTGTGTAGATTTTTTTTTATATCTTTAACCGTAATTCAACGCCGCGCAACACATTAAAGTTTGCCACTTTTGCTCAAGATTCATTTAGAGTATAATTATGTTATTTTAAATTTACTAATTCTAAATATTTTACATTCTTACGATTTTATTTGCTTTTTTTACAATAAAAGGCTTTTTTTCTGTCACTTCAACTTTTTCTAAGTTTACCTTACAATATTAGCCTGCAGGCCGTAACCTAGACAACTGCACAAAACATCCCAATTTATCAATAAAGTAAACAAGATATCATCATTTAGGTCAGATCTGTACGTTATCGGTCACCGTTCGTTCAATCCTCACCAGTGTCTGTCGAACGGGCGCACAGTGCGGACGCTTCGTGCTATGCTAGAAAATACGTATTACGTTGAGTGTTTATGTTATAATCGTGTTATCTAATACTTAAAATAAATAGTGATTTAAATAGTGTATCATCACAATGGGCCAGGCGTTCGGAACTAATTCCCACAATGGCGAGCAGAGGCATTACATCAGAAAGGAAATCGGTAGGTTGGTTGCAACTGCAGTTCGGTTCTGTACTATACGTAATCTGTTTTCGCAATTTAAATACGCTCTCGCTTAAATGTGTTCGTGTATTGAAATAATATTTCTAGAGTTTAATTTTTGTTGCTGTTTTTGTTTTAGATGCAATTAGTGCATTTAGTTTGTTTTGGGTTGAAAGTTAGGTTATGTAAAAGAAAGCAGCTATAAGCTTTCTCTAGCAAAATCTACCTACTAGGTAAAGCGAGCCAAGTGTTAAACCTTCTGGCGGAAAAATGAGTAGCTCGAGTAGGAATAGAACTCGTAACCGTCACGTTGTAATCGAACGTTGTCCCAATGTGCCAAGATAGCCTCGTAGTTACTACGTTTTAATTAAGCGATGTATACGCGAGACACACTTAAATATTTACTTTTATATTAAATTGTTATCGATAGCCAAGGTTAATTTAATTTATTCATCTGGTTTTAAAATTTATAATTTAACTGCATGCAGTCTTGAATTCAGGCGGAATGTGGAGAACGGAGTATCTTGACTCTAAATGTCCTTTGCCTATCTATAAAATTATTTTTTCAAATCGAACCAGTACTACCTGAGATTAAAACTTTAATCCAAATAAACTCTTCAGCTTTATATTATTTGCATAGATATGGGCAATGCGAATGGAAACAATTAACTCTACAAATTGTTTAAATCTAACAAAGTCGGTATATATTTTAATTATTTATGTATAAATATAATTAAATTTTAATATATTATTTAATTTTAATTTTTGAACTGCCAGTCCTATTCATGACCCACCTATTAGAGTATTGTTTGGGTGATTGTCCCCAATACAAAACTGATCCTTTACTGAGTGACACTAAAAGTTTCATTCTTTGGGGATGGTGGGGGAGAACTAAGAGAGTGGTCCCCGGAATTCCCACTGGAACCGCAAAAAACAGGATTTTACGTCCTGTAGCCCACGCAAATGAAGTTGTGGGGTACGACTAGTATGAATGTAGTTTCACAACTAGCCTTAACATTATACGTCCTTTATCTGAATAAGCGACCCCTTTGTTTCGACAGAACAACGTTATTGCTTCAAAGCAAATAATAATATAACTGCATTTATTTAATAAAATATGCAAAAATTCAAGAAAAACCGTAAGTTTATTTTTTTTGGAAAGTACAGTATACCCAAGTAAGTGCAAATCCACCTGGAACTTGTTTTTTATCTGGACATTTTGGTGTGCTTTTTTGGTTATTCGCGGTCACAGGCCGATATATTGAGGTAAAGATTGAGTTTATCTACACACATGTACATATGTGTGATAAAGTTGTATAATACACTGAAAAATAACAATAAAGTATTTGTATGTTAACTGTACTTGCAGTATCAACAAGTGAGATATTCCTTTATTAACTTTTTTTATAGCTACATACTGTATCCCGGACGTAGCATCTAAGGCGGAGAGAAGAACAAGACACTTTGGTTTCCCACTTTTCGCCGAATTCTAAAAGCGTTGCGTGTTGAATGGCGGAATTTAACGCCGCGCTTTGCCTCGTTACCAGAGCGAGGAAAATGAAGTTATAAAATTATTTCATTCCCCCTGGAAATCGAACTCACGCTTACAGTCGCACGTTTGTGCCCCTCCGCCATGACGGCCTCTTTGTGTTACTTTTTTCTTTCTTTATTAAGGCAGGTGTTTACGAGGTTGGTTTTGTTTCCAATAATGTCAACATTGACATTTCGTTAACTGAGGTCATTAGCATACGGTTGCTTGCAACTGATATTTATATGGTTTCGTTGTGTAATTTAAAAAACTAACTTTGATGTTTGATTTTCGTCATTGTCATTTTTAGACGTCATTGTTCCTCCTAAAAATCGAATTTGATTTCATTAAAATCGTTACAATACTTGTTGAATTTTTACGGTTTTAATGGCGCTTTTTCCTATGTAGCAGAGTAGGCAGAACACATAAATAATGTCAAGACCTTTCATTTCCTTTACAGCACCGGACCAATAAAAATAAATGAAATATAATAATTCCCCCAAATCAGGATCGAACCCACATCCATCGCGTTACCACTCAGATGGCCTCAAACACAGTAGTAAATTGCTACTAGCAATTAAGTGCGTACTTATGTTTCACACACTTCATGTATATTTCACAACGGATATAATATTGCTGGATGATTTCAGATTTATTTATAGCGTCTATATTATAGTGTTGAGATCGGCCGTTGCGATTGTTTTATCGCAATGAATCACGGTAATTGCTTATACTTAATTAATTCACGTGTTTATCAAAACATGGGATGTTAAGCTTTTAAAATCATCATTTTTAAAGTTTGTTTTGTTTTTTAATTATTTTAATTTCCTCGCTCTGGTGAGACAATCCGCGATATTGGGCTCTGCCTCGAAATTGGGCTCTGCCTATCATGCTATGGCTACGCTACGCCTGTTGCGATATGCGACCCATGACGATGGAGTGTTTGGATACAAGGGTTTCTTTGTCTAATCCGCTATGTGTATAACGTGAAACGTAAAAAATACAGTCGAATTGATAACCTCCTTTTCTTACAGAAGTCGGTTAAAAACCGGTTTTACTATGCTTCACGCATTTTCCTGTTAATCTTTATGAATTTGGAATGACATTATTTAGGTATTATATATAATTTGGAATGACATTATTTAGGTATTATTTAGGTATTATAGGTGATGACTAACATTATTTAGGTACAGATTATTTTTAAAGTCTATTATTTAGACATCTCTATCATCTTTCTCCGAAATAACAATTAAGTATTTCGGAAAACGAAACATGGGAAAACAAATAAATATTTTATATTTTAGACATTTAGCAGAGTTTGTTCATATGAAACTTTTATGTTGTCTCTAGGTTCTTTAACCTAGTGCCAATAAAATTCCGGATCTCTACGCCGCGTTCTGACTTATATAGCGAAAATATCTCCCTGAGCGAAGATCGAACTCACAACCACCACAAAAGATCGTTTAGTTCGATTTATATAATATCTAGGTAGATAGATGTGGTTTAGTCAGTTGTTTACTCCCAACAGTACAAAGGCACCGGCTTTGTGGCATCACGTACCAGCTCTTAGCGTTATTGGATGCTATATGAGCTGAGTGTATGCACTGTAGCTTGTAAGTGAATGATCGCACCGCTGTATTGTATTTGTCTTGTTGTTACTGGTAGCTAGTATTGTTGAGATTGTTGTGCAGATTCTGTGGTTTGAGTGTATATAGATAGATGAGAATAGAGGCCGTCGTGACGCTGGGGCACAAGGGTGTGACTGTAACGCGATGGTTATGGGTTCGATCTCCACTCGAGGGGATTAATTCCCACTGTTCCACTCAACACGCAATGCCTCGAAAAATTCAGCGGAAAGTGGGGAACGGAGTGTCTTGTGAACACTAGGTTCTCTCTGCCTACGCTGCTGTATGTATATATTTTTTTCATTTATTTAAATGATATTTTCAGGATTAATGGCGTAGATTTAGTATAAAACGTTTTTTAGCTTTGCGTTATATCCCGCACACATAAGGGGGCATAGCAAAGATGGTAATTTAATGTTAGAAAACTCCGTTCCCATTAAGACATGGCTTGTTCTGACTTGGTAGTTAGACCTTAGCAAACAATTCAAACTTTACTTCTAACAAAGAACATTCTAAGAATGTTTTTTACAAGGTATCTGAAATGGATATAACTAAATAAATTGAGATCTCAAAACCCATTTCAATACAAATCAAATAAATAGAGTATTCAATTATTTTACTCTATTCATTGTTACCTTGTCGTTGGCTAAACTGTTAATTTTTGTGCCATGTTTTTTAATTCAATCGACAGCCGGCCGTCGCCGTTGAGCGTTTGGCGACGTGACCTCTAAACTTGGTACGTGCTAGATCGCCCAGTGTACGAGTGTAGTACTTACTTTGGAATTGTAACAGTAATATTAAATATTTATGGTATAATTATTTCATTTAAATGACGAGGTATTGTGGATTCGATTCCCACGACGGTGAATATTATTTAAATAAGTTTAAATTTCTCACTCTGGCAACAAGGTGGCGTTGAGTTTTTCCACTCAATGTGTAATTTGGCGCGGATAGAGGGGCACAGAGTTTCTAGTGTTACACCAGGTTCTCTCTGCCAGCTATATGCGGTATATATACCGTGAAGCTGATAACCTAGGAACCTAGCGTCTCCGTTCTCCACTTTTAGCTTCATTAAAGATATTGCGTTTGACTTTGACGTAGCCTTGTCAGAGATCAAACTCACAACTATCTCACGCGTAATACAATTAGTCTTATATTTATTTTATTTTTATGATAATAAATAGAATAAAAGCTAAACTTCATTTCTGTTTTTGTCATTATTTGCAATTGAATTTTAATTGGTTTTTAGAGCTTTTTTTATTTTATTAATTGCTTACTTTAATCGAATTAATTTCTACTCCTACAATAAATGTTTCAATTTATATTATTAATTAATTATTAATATTTATTCTTAGTATTATTCTACTAGTTGAAGAAGTTGTAATTGTAGCACGTGTGCCATGTACACGTGATTTCGTTGTAAACGTCTCGTATCTATGTTTTACTTTGCATTGTTGTTTTCTATTCATTAAACACGTTATTATCTGTTCACGTGATTGTGAGAATGTACGTAGTTGTAGAGGAGTATCTATACGTTTATTATTAATATAAATGTTGTATTTATTTTCATGGTGTTCATGGGTTCTATTCCCACTCGGGGGAATGAAATATTTATTGTTTTCGTGCTCGTTCTCGCTCTGGTAAAGAGGCGAAGCACGCGGTTGAGTTCCACCACTCAACACGCAATGCTTTTAGAATTCAGTTCAGTTCAGTTTCGGGAAAGTGGGGAACGGAAGTATCTGAATAGAAAATGGTGTGTATTAGTACTAGGTTCCCAGGTTCCAGGTCCTTCTCTGCTATAGCGTGAAGTTCAAAAAAAGATTATCTATATGTCTATTCTTATACTAATGCTGCTGCTGTTGTGCAAAAAGAAGTTCGATGTTTTGTGATTTTGTTTCTTTTCTCGTAATTCTTGCGGAAACGGAAAAAACGTAAAATACACATTACTTTTATTTTACGTTTACAGTACAAGCTGACAAAGTTGCGGGCGAAGTCTAGTATGTATACGAGTCTAGACACAGAAGCACGATTAGAATATAACATTTGCTTCTTTATATTCAAAGTAGATTATGTATGTACATATGTATGTATGTAAGTCCACTTCCGGTGACACAGATATTGGCATGTCTGTCGGTCAAACACTTTGTAATACATGTAAACCTTCTGGTACTTTAGTAACGGCTGATTGCGGTTTTTTCTTTTGTTATTATAACGCCATCTGCTTTGTTGACGTCATTATTTAATTAACTTTAAAATTACAAGCTTAAAGTTAGGGTTGGCTCTTTATTTTAGTATTTTAATTTTTTATTATTAAAGTACAATCACTTATGTGTTAATATTTTTGATACGGACGAAAATAATGATATTAAATACTAGTAATTTTTATTTACATTTGAACATTGAAATGAATGAACGTTTCCTATAACCCCTAAAAAATTTTTTTCATTAAAATAATTACTAAGGGACAACCCTAAAAATGACCATAACATATGGTAAAACATTCGATCGCGATAAGAGACACGAATTAATTTATATAAGAGGCGCACGTATTGGTTATTTTTGCATGCGCCCACGCATCCTGGACGCCTTATAAGGAAACACTTTATTTTGCTGTAAGCTGGTGCTAGTTTAATAAAGTCTTCATTTGATTAACACCGTGGCGACGTTGAGAAATGTAGTGGGTTCGATTCCCATTGAAGTAATGTTTATAATATGAAATGTTTTCATTTCTCCGATATGGTGAAACTTAGCGGGTACCTACCTACGTAATAAACTACCGAACTTGTGAATTGAAGGTACTCCTCAAATGAAAAAAAATATCGACCAAATAAACCGTGCAAACGAATTGTGTTGAAGTTTATAACTTTTCTTGTTTGTTTGGCTTTTAAGTTTTTATTACTTCCTCCTTGCAAGTGTAATTTTGTAGTATTTGCTCGACGGTATTATGCTTCATTGTTTTTATTATTTAATATTAGCTTTGTTTTTCAGCTTTTCGCTATATCCCGCACACATAGCGGGTTAAGCAGAGGAAACCTGGGAGCCTAGTATTAGCACACCGTTCCTATAAAGACACTTCCATTCCTAATTTTCCGTTGAATTCTGGAGGCAATGCATATTGAATGGCGGATCTCAACGCCATACTTTGCCTAGTTACCAGAGAAAGAAAATGAAAATGTTAAATATTTGGGAATTGAACCTCGCGTTTACAGTCGCACACTGGTGTCCCTGCGCCACGACTGGCCTGTTGACTGGCATGTAAGCTTATAATAAGCTAAGATAAATAAGCGTTTGCTTGTCAATACAACTCAAACTTAAATAAAAGGAACCTGATAGATAAGGCATACACTTGACAGTGTGTAGGAAAATTTATATTAATATGTGTGTGTGTTTATAGTAATACGTGTTATCTATTTTTATTTTGGTATTACATATGACTTGCACAGTTTCACTTATCACCGTTTGATAAACAATTTTGAACTTTAATGTTGACCTAAATTTTTATTTTGTTAATACAAAACTGTTTGACTAGTATAATAATTTAAAAGATTATTAAAATAAAATAATTAAATCAGCTTCACTCTGTATCCCGCATACAGCAGGGTGAGCAAAGGGAACCTAGTGTTAAGACATTCCGTTTCCCATTTTCCGCCGAATTTTTCGAGGCGTGTTGATTGGCGGAACTCTTCGAACTTGAAAATATTATTCTGGAGCCACCCAGCCACGCAAATATAATAGATTTACTATTATTTTACATTCTTCTGTTATATAAAAATCGCAGTAGGTATTTATATATTACTACGAAATAACCATAATGAACCCAGTGAACGATCACTCTGTTCTCTCTTTTATAGCCATTTTAGGCTCCGCCATTTTAGGTTCCGCTATTACCTATATGGAATATTTAATTTATTTTTATATTTTCTTATTACGTACTTTCTTTAAATAATTAAAATATCTTATTACAATGTATTTCTTTTGTCTGAAAGTTCAGTTGTTATATAAAGTAGTGTTTGGTAATCGTTGTAAGAGAAAGGTTTTCCTTTAAAGGTAATATATACATTTGGAAAGTGACTGCCATGCCTGGACTTACTTCGTGTTTCCTTCTCCAATTAGTTACCTCTCACGTAGCCTGTATCTAATTAATTACCTATCATTAGGTATATGTTAGCAGCTTTGTTGGGTATGAAGTTGACTGGTCTGGCCACTAACCAAAATGTCTTTATTACTGAACTAAAGGTCTTAGATACGATCTCTCGAGGTATTTGTATGATGAATGTTAATCTATATTTTTTTTTTTGGAAAAATTTCCTTTTGGTCCTTTGTGCAGCAGATTTAGAAATAAGGATATATCAAAATAGAATTTTTTTTTTCAATTTCAAAAATAACATTTTGGGTCGTTGTGTAGTACAGCGGTAAAGTATCTGACTGTAAAGGCGATTTGATCCTCACTGCGGAGAATGATTATATTTATTTCCATTTCCTCGCTCTCATAGGCAAAGCGTGGGGTTTCATCTGTCCACCCTGCTATGCGGGTAAACGGTTGAAGTTGGTTTTTTTAAATTCTTCTTCTCTTAAATTTCTCGAGCCCACAGAAACCCAGAAACCCGGTGCGGTTCAATAAAAAATGTTCAAAGTCTAAACGTGATTATTGTAAGTTCATTTCCCAGCTATCGGATTTTCTTGAACCCACTCTTGTCAGGTATATTTATAAGAGTTTGTTATTATCGCTTAAGGACACGGTCATTACTGCTTTATCACAATTATTTGTGAAACACTTTGGGCATCTATTCTAAAGACGACGATAAGGCGTTCGATACGTCTATCAATATTATAAATAAATAACTTCTAGAAGTCGTATTTGTGGACTCAACACTATCTAAATATTGGATAAAAGCGTTTATTAAGATTGATAAAGGTTTCTAACTGCCTTTAGATGATGCTAGAATATTGTAGCCTATTTTTTGTGTATACGATATCTACATATCGCTTACTTTACAATGATATTGCAAACCAGTACTATTCCGATAAGCGCCGTTGTCTATTAGCAACTGCTCCGATTGACGTTTTTTTATTGCTTTTAGTGTCTTCTTCATTTGTAAGTACCCTAAAGTACTCAATTCGTAGCAAATTTCATAATAATTGTAGGACAAGGGGGTTTTTGATTCGGGGTTTAAGTTTGACAAACTTAAGCGTTTCCATTTGTTAAACGAGCTATAAACATAAGTTTTTAATATTTTTTTCTATGAAAAATAATGATTTATAAAATCAGACCTAGATGAAAACAAAGTGATCCTGTAAGGGTTCTGTTTTTTCCGTTTAAGGTACGGAACCCTAGAAATCATTTGTTAACAATGATATAATTAATGTCTGTCATGTTCATAAATGTAGATTGTAATTAACAGGAACGTGACGATTGCGATAAATAATTGTCTTAGCAACTCTGGGAATAATTAGTGTAATATATTTTTTATATACGTCTGTCTTTCTATATGTATGTAAATATATATTTATGTATATGTGTAATTTGTGTTTATACTCTTATGTTACTGAGTTACTGTCTGACATCCCTCAGTCGGAACTACACGGGGTTGAACACTGAATTTCGGCTGGCTTATATCTCTTTAGGGGACCATTTAGAGAAATCTTCTTGCAATCGCCTATAGGAACGAGAAAAAGAAGTTTTTATTTCAGTGGTAAGATATTATATTGTTTAAACGTACAACGTGCAAGCCGGTATTATAATAATGGGAGTGCACACGACCTCCTCCACGCTTCGGAAGGCACGCTAAGTGGACGTTCCTAGGTCGTAAGGAAGGCAGTGGGCAGCGTTAAAACTTAGTACTTTCTAGAATATCATTAGATGAGATGTTTTATAACGATTAAAAATAATCTACTATAGATTCGTAGCTAATTTCATTAAGTAAATGCAATCCCATGCCAAGTTCAATATTCAATAGGTGCTGAGGTCTGTTCTGTTCTGTTCGCCCGGGATAAAACTCAAGCTCTAAATTTTACTCGACAATTCAATTTAATTTTAAGGCGACAATAAATTGATAATTCAATTGAATTATATATAAAACAAAGGCTTAGCGGATATTCCCAACAAAAAAGCGTCGCGACGTGACGTGCCCAGTTGTCCTTGAAATCAGCAACGTTACGTGCGACAAAGGCACGGCAGCTAGTGGCCGGCCGTGACTCCGCTCGCACTCGGAAGAGTGTTAATGGGTTCATTCAACCAGATGTCTCTCTGGATCGTTCTTTGTGGTGTCAGTGTCGCCTTTTGAGGATAGTTGTTAATTTTATGCTTATGCTGATTTCATTTACAGTTATATAGTTTTTGTTTTTCGATTCAATATAATTGTTTAAAAATTTAGGTCGTCGTATCGTAGCTGTTCAACGTCTGCGTGTTAGCGCGACGGTCGTGGGTTCGATTGCCAATTAGTAGAATGAACTATTTTTATTTTCTACTTTGATAACAAGAGTGAGCCTGCTATGTCCTGCTGCGGGCCTGCTATAGCCTGCTATAGAAAAGTCTTAAGTTTGATTACTATCCAAAATGGATGTCATTTGGACGTATTTTTAGAAGGTAATTTAGAATTGGTTATTTGTATATAATTTAATTAAAATTAATTGTTTGTAAAGCATATTTTGAATTTACATATTTCTATACGTTCAAATAAAAGATATCTATCTACTAATAATGTAGACTTGAATTAGAAAGTCTTAATATATAATCAAGGCATTATAATAAATCGTATAATTTATGAGAGGACAACGTGATTTCAATTCACTTTGTCTATCTGGTTTCAGATTTTCGATAACACTTATCTTAAAGGCATGTGACATATTTATTCGTTAGAATCAGGAAATTTTTATATGAGTAGTTAAAAAGGAAATTTATCCTCAACCATTAGTATCAATGTGGACCATGTGTTGCTTAGGAAAATCCAATTTTCGGAAATTAATTTAGCTAGAGACAGAGAGACATTGCGTTCTTTTCTTGTTAACAGACCAAGGAAATCTTAATAATCAATTTCCCCATGTGGAAAACGAATCTACAACTGTCGCGTTAACAATCAGACGCTGTGCCGCTGCGCTACGACGGCCTACTTTATGTACTTCTTTTTCAACTCTTTTAACTACTTCTTTTGTAACTGCAACTTATATTCTCTTGCCGTACCTACCTGTCTCAGATACGACTCGTAATGGCCGTCTAACCGGTTGTTTTCTTTGTCTGTGCATAATATAACAATTAGGATTCTAGATTATAGGCTGTTATAATTAGTTAGCGTTAGTGGGTATTGGTGACGCAATGGACGTAGGTTGAAATCCCACTCGAAAATATGGAGTTGGTTTTTAAGTCTGAAAATTATCTTCAAAATAAAAAAATATAAATTATCTTCTAAATTTAGCTTCAAGCTGTATACCTGTATCCCGCAGGGTAAAACTTAGTGTTAAGAATCTCCGTTCTCACTTTTTTGCCCTATTGTGTCTGTCGCTTATTGAATAGCTTTTACTTTTTTAATTCTTATGATAGCCTTCTTAGGTTCTTGATTTTATATATGGAATATTATATTGGTCTAGCATCTACAGTCAACGTGTTTTCTTAATTGCTTGAAATTTATTAATGTATTCACATCAACAGATAATCTTAGATTATAAATATAACTTTATGCTAATTTTATGTCTGGAAAAATCTACTTATTTCTATTTTTATTTTTGACTTTAAATAATGTTGATATTTTCGTCTGTTACTAAGTGTGTCAACGCACAGATGAAACTCTACTGGACTTAAAAAGTTGCAGGGAGTTAAAGGGAGTAACTACGGAGAATTTCTTAAAATTCCTATCGAAACCACCGGAAAAAAGGGAATTTTCCATTTTGCTCCGGTAACGAGGCAAAGCGCGGTGTTGAGTTCCGCCACTCAACACGCAATGCCTCCAGAATTTGGCGGAAAATGGGAAACGGAAGTTTTAATATGAATGGATGTCTTAATGCTAGGTCCCAAATTCCTTCTGCCTACCCTGCAATATATGTCATACAGCTTGAAGCTGAAAATAAAATTACGAAAGTAAAATTGCGGGCGACAACAAGCGTATTTGATACATATATTTACAGTGACATAACGAGCATAGTCTAGTACGTATGTATACCTGTGGGCGAAATATACATTTAGTATATTTAAATACTAGATTAAGCGAATGTCTAATCTAGTATTTAAATATAGCAGGCATTAGCCTAATCTAGTATTTAAATATATTTAAAGTTTTGAAGTGTTTTACTTCTAAAGGTCATGACAAATGTAAAAAAAAACTAGTGAGTAAGGCTGCAAGTGTCTATGGAAATACATATATACCAGTATTCCAAAGGTTGTAGATACGATTTGTATGAAAATGTGCTTTTTTTATTAAGTCAAAAATTGTTGTAATAATATTTTTTATTTTATACATATATAGTGACTCAGTGAGAACGGAAGTGTCTTAATGGGAACAGAGTTTCTTAACACTAGCCACTGACTTAACTTGCTATGCGAAATAAGAGGGAAACTAAGAATTTGCTAAACTTTCAAAAATACCCGGCTAATAATATTCTAGTTTACACCAGGTGTAAATGCCGCAGGTGCGTCATGAGAACTAAATTCGTAACATGCAGAATATTGAATGCCGCTATGTTTCTACATAATATACAAAATGTACTGAACATTCCTAAGAGTGTAAAAAAACAGTGCCCCTTAATGGGTAAAAATAGAGAAAATTGTCACTAAGTCCGTCTCTTTTAGTGGCTCTAATTAATTTATAAAATAAGCTTCATAATATTTTATATTAACTTGTATTTAAATCTATTTTTTGTTGTTTTCAGGTACGTTAATCTTCCATGGTGATTTTTTTAACCAAATATCAAGGAATATTGGTGGTATGTAATATCTATGTGTAGACAAACTCTCGAAAAAATAATATTTTTTTCAATATTTAAAACCCAATTTTTTTATATATTGAAAATATATAAAACCCAATTTTAGTGTACCTAGAGTATTGTAAAACATATAAATTTAAAAACAGAGATCCAATTTCTACAATTTCTTACTAATTTTCAATAACAATGCTAATAAGCATATTACGATGTATATCTTATAAAGAATGGCGTGTATCTTGTATATACGGTATACCTAATAGGGTAATAAAGGATGTATACGGTTATAATTATATATATTACGTTTGTATGTTTGTGTATGGTATTTAGAGGATAATAATATACATGATTTCCTCTCCATTATCGGTTGTATTCATAGCAATATTCTCTAATTAGATACTTAGTTATATTTTAAAGGAACACCGACCGACTTTTTTACTGATGCTGTGCAATGGTAAGGTTTTTTATTATTATTTCAGTTGTATGTGCGGCGTTGAGTTACGCCACTCTATATGGAACGTCTCGGAAATTGAGTGAAATGTGTCGATATTTCAGTAATGGGTTGTCTTAAAACTATTTTCCCTCTACCTAATCTAATAATACGAAGCTATTTTTTGTATATAACTAAAAAAAATAAGAAAAAAAATATTGACATTATGTTAAGTAACGCTTTGACACGGTAATAATAAGTTTGAATTTTTCATGGTACTATGCAACTGTACAAATATGTACAGGTTTATACAGTTGCATTATTATGTAATAGGTTTTGACGTAGCCAGAATCTAATTTAATTCTCGAGTATTTTATTTTGTTTTTTAAAAATTAAAATTAAATAAATCAGCTTCACGCTGTATCCCGCACACAGCAGGGTAGGCAGAGGGACTCAGTGCAAAGTTTTCCAACCTTGTAAATGACTCAAAACATGACTTGATTTTTCTAACGATGACGATTTGGACTCATTTATAATGTTTGTAAAAAAGGGAAAAGTAAATTTAAACATGACTCAGAGAATCAATATAATAACACCGTTTCATTTATTTGTTAATGTTGAGTCAAATGTATGTAATGTATAGTGTAATTATATACGGGATCTCATTAACATTTTTAAATATGAATTTTATAAAGAAATACATTTTTTATTAGCTTCACGCATTATTCCGCAAAGAGCAGGGTAGGTAAAGGGAACCTAGTGTTTAGACTGTTCCCCACTCACGCGTGTTGAGTGGTCTTGTTCGTGTTCTGATAGAGCGAAGAAATGAAAATGATCAATTCTCCCTAGTGGGAATCGAACCCAACGTCACGTTTAGAGTTCGTAGCGTAGACGTTTTGCCACTGCACCAAGTCTTTATATAAAAGTACATTTAAAAATATAAAATATACAGCATAATTAGATTTTTATTACTGTCAAGGTGAGCTTTATTTCGTATTAAATTTAAAAGGTACACATTATACATTTATTTTCGGATACTTCCGCGGTGTATTTTAGTTTACTTGTGTCCAATTTTTTTTCACATTTAGCTCTCTGATATTTTTGACAAGGCGTGTATCACTATTAGCATATCTGCCCTTCTATACTAATATTTAACCAAACAAACGTTTGGTTTAATGCTATAATCTCAGGATTTACTGTTAAAAATATTTTTCATTAAATAGTCCATTTATCGTGGAAGGTCATATAGGCTATATCACATCAAGTTAATAGTTTCAGTGATTGAGTGAACCAATTGTACCTGAGCTTTCTCAAGAGTTACCTCAGGCACTTAGAATGTGTCATGTGTCATACACAAATCTTAATTATGTCCATTTGAAAGGAAATGAGGAGAATATAATCACTTCAATTCTCTTTCATTTGTTTATTTACGTAAAATTTACAATTTATAAATAGATGGGCACAAGTAAGGTCATTGCGCTACATTCATTTATTTGCTAGTACTAAATTATATGCACTAAAATAGCCTAACCCTTTGTGAAGAAGGGGCGTTGAGTCATGCGTCGGCGCCGGATGCACTCTTTAGGGCCGACCTCAGTAAAGTGGCTGATTTAGAGAGTTTCTAGGTTTTAAGTTTTTTTTTGTTGGCTTCACTCTGTATTCCGTAGAAACAGGAAACCTAGTGTTAAAACACTGTGTTCCCTATTTCGTAATTTCTTTTGGGTGTCTCGTTACCAGAGACACGTTACTAGTCTACTTAAAAATTTTATAAAATATTTAATTATATTTCAAATTGAACATAAAAAGTTTAGAACTCGCTGGAAAATTTTCGCTTGAAAAGTAACAAATCGATGGAGTATGTCTAGGAACCGGCTTAACTAAGTTTGGTAACTTTAAACGCTTTCAAAATAAAAAAAAAATGTCTGCAAAGACTCTTTAAGTTCACCGTTTCACCTTTCTTATTCATTAAGAGAAATTAAAATTAGCGTTCATTTTTCTAGAAATTTATTCTTCATTCATGAATAAATATTTGGTTTAATCGTTCATTTTTTTTAGGGTTCCGACCTCAACAGCTAAAACGGAATCCTTATAGGACGATCACTTCGTTATCCGCCTGTCAAGTTCATTTATCTCAAGATCGCGTGAAGGTATCATGCTGAAATTAATATCATATAATCAGGTCTATGGAGGAATAATAGTGAGAATTTACTATATAAATAAAGAAAAAAATTGGGACAGAAGCGATAAAAAGTTAAGAGGGAAGATAAGGGATCAATTGCCATTTCTTCTATCGACCCATCTAGAAAATTTAAGATTTCTAATCAAATGGACTTTAGTAATAAATATATCAGTAAGTTTAATTAAGATGTTTGTTTATTTCAGTTAAACGCAAAGGCAATTATACTGTAAAACAGATGAAATGTTCATCTCAGCTTAGCCTACATGCGGACGCAGGCGGTGCTCCGCCCGGCCGGCGCCTCCCAAGGCGAACCACTTGGCTGACAGCCGCAGTATTATATGTCAACGCCTCTGTGTCTCCAACGTCGATAGGTTTTTGCTCTAAATTCTCCATTAAAATTAAATATTTACGACAAATGGTGGGGTGGTTGTGTAGTGTCAGGTTGACACTGGTTCGATTATCTCTTGATGTGTATGATATATCTTTTCGATGGGTTTGATTTTCTATACTGTTAGAAAGCGTAGTATTGGGTTTAATTAAAAAAACATGAAGGACAATAGGTGAGAATGTATCATGTCTTTAGTCTTTCTTAATTTTCCGTCGTTTTGATCGGGTTTAATAATTCAGTGAAATAAAGATTTTTGTGTATTAAAGATGCTAATGATTCACAAAATGAACACATGTGAAACACGTATTGCGTTTCAGTTTTCCTTCTAAAAATATTAAGAACATTTTATTTTTAGAACATCTGAAACACATTTGAATATGTTTACAATAATATGTTTACTATAAACAAGAATAAAAGTTCAAATATATTTACAAAACGTAAAAACTTCTATCATCTATTTACAAGAACGAACACGTATAAAAATGAATAGATAGACGTGGCTGGCGTAGCGGCACAGTGTGAGACTACACGTAACGTTCGTGGGTTCAATTCCCACTCGGGGGAATAATATTAATTTTTAGATATTTTATATAATTACAAAAAGCGAGGTGGTTGAGTTCCGCCACTCAAAAAGGAGTTCCAAAAATTGGACGGAGAGTACGGAGTGTTTTAACGCTAGCTGCTATATTATGTTTAGGTAACTTTTTATATTATAGTAAGCAACCAAGTTGACAGCGTGCTCTCTCTGCAA
The DNA here is from genome assembly GCA_036379175.1 of Heliconius cydno galanthus. Classification (NCBI taxonomy): domain Eukaryota; kingdom Metazoa; phylum Arthropoda; class Insecta; order Lepidoptera; family Nymphalidae; genus Heliconius; species Heliconius cydno. The sequence continues at coordinate 141,719 of JAKRZM010000076.1, forward strand.
GTGTTTGTCCTTGCCAAATTACTGTGGTCAACTGTTGGAGTAAATTACATTCTCCAGGATATGTTGCTTTATTAGAAGCTCGAAAGCTTGGAAAGCTCTTAATTAAACTTGTGTAGGTATTATATATATTTATTTGTGACATTATGTTTGTTTTTTTATATACAGACATATTTGTATGTTTTTTATGTATTTGTTTTTTATACTATTAATTCATGTTAAGTGAAGTTTCCTAAAGTTAAAATATTTTGACTTTAGGAAACTAAATGGAATAGGCGGAGGGAACCTAGTTTTAAGGCACTCCGTTCCTCATTTCTCGCCCTATTTTCAAGCCATTATGTGTTAAGTGGCAGAACTCAACGCCAGGCTTCGTATAAAAAAGCGTGGAAATGAAAATAATTTAAATGTAATTATTCCATCGAATGGGGATTGAACCCACATCCGTCACGTTTAGAATCAAACGTTTATCTTCTGCGCCACGACGGTCTCTACTTGATTTTCTATAGTCTCTCTATACTTTTACTCTTAAAAGTAGCTTTATGTACTTACTTTCATATCAAATTGCTAGTGGTGACTGAAGCATTCCGGTACTATTCAGTATCTATTACGGAGCGATATTGGCGAATTTTCTAGTTAACACCGTATCATGGCTCTATTGAATATATTTAAAGGTATAACGAGGTAATTTAGGTCAGCTCCCTCGTACGGCGTCGTTTTAAAATGGGGTGGTTGAAGAATGTGGTGGGGATAGTGGCTTCTTTCCGCTTTTAATAATCCTTTATTGGAAAATGTTGTATAACTTTTGTATACTAAGCGTGCTTTGTGGGAAGAAGCGTAAATATGCTTTTTACCCGACTGCGGTGAAGCTTAAAAGGAGGGTTATGTATTTAGCGCGTATGTATTTCCGTTTGTTTCATTGTAACTGTTAAACCCGTGAACAGATTTTGATAAATGATGATACGTCGTGTGATTTCTCTAGGTGACGTTAATTTTACTGGATATATTAATTCAGTTTATAATTAAGGATTGTTTGTTTTGTTTATAATTTACTTGTTTGTATTTTATGATACATAATCAGAATATACTTTTATTAAATTAGTGAATCAATTTTACATTTTTAAATATAAATTATTATAAAAAAAAATACATTTAAAAATATAAAAAAAAATATTATTTGTTATTCATACATATATTATTAGTATCCTACTACTAAAGCCAAGCTATTGATTCTGATTTAAGAGTTTCGTGTCATATAAAATACGGCGTTGGGTTACGTAATTCAAAACTTCTACATAAGAAAACAATATACAGCTCTAAATTGGATCGCAAATAACAAGTAGTTCAAGTGGTCAATCTGAGTCCGCTTTGTACACTAGATATATCTGGCTGAAGCTCCACGTTACATTGTAGGGGGGTCACTCGAACAAAACGTGATTCTGGATTGGCTCTTAATGGAAAAACTGCAGTTATGCTGTTAGTGGCAGATCAGGCGAGATACGAGTATGTTTGTGTTTTTTTTCAATCCTGTTGTTGCCACACTGGCATGTTTAAGTGGTGCCAAGAAGACGAAGGTGCCAATGGACATCACCATTGGCATTTTCGCCGAAAAAAATATTATTTTGGGTTCTTTTACATCCATAAGTGCCCCAATTAGAGATTTTCTCAATATAATAGTAATCAATTTCAGTACGTATTATAGTTTATTTTGCTTATTCATTATTAAATAAATATGCAGTGTCCTTCGTGGTTGAAATTAATTAATTAAAATTTCTACTTTTATCTATATATATAAAATCGAAAGGTCACTCACTCATCACGAAATCTCAGAAACTACATGTCCTAGGAATCTCAAATTTTGCATAGGAGTTATTTATAGGACGTAGGTGATCGCTAAGACGGGAATTTGCAATATTCGACTTCTAAGGGGTTGTTTTTGGGGTCGAAAGTTTGTATGAAACTTCTTTACTACAAATGCTAGGAGTCTCAAATTTTGCATAGACGTCACTAGGACGTAGTCATTGAGACAGAAATTAATAATAACATAGTTCCGCGGGTGAAACCGCGGGCGTGCCGCTAGTATACCTATATATACGTTTGTTATTTTTTTATACATTCATTATATTGTTTATGTTTTAATGTATAAAACTTTTAACGTGAATTGGATTGATCTACTTACTATTATATTTTAGTTACTATTTTTATTTCATTTAATAGATGAAATGTATTATGAAATATTACAAAATCAACAATAAATAAAGTAAGAGCGCCTTTCCGTTACTAATAAAATGGATTTTAACCGACTGTAAAAAAGGGTTACTATTAAAGTTACTTATACACTTTTTTTAATGTTCGAGACATCGCATATTGGATGACAGAACTCCAATGAATTTATTCCCCGAAAGAGATCAAACCCAAAAACCATTGCGTTTACAACCAGACACTGTACCACTGCTCTGCGACGCACTTGGATTTTACTAAAGTTACTTTTATATTAAGATATCAATATGTATGTACTTGTACATAAAGAACATATCTCCTGTACTATTACTAAATAGTAGGTTATTATTAGACTGAAATACTGTCTACGCTATACAATAAACTGGCAACAACCGTCAACCCATCCATCCTATTTGGGTCTGCCACGGTCGTCTTCACGCTCGTTGGCTTATCGCGCATCCTTCACACTACGCTGACGCTGTTAAATGTTTTATACTTTGGTAACTACCTATATATTATGAGTATTTTGTATTATATACTATGTGGAAGATACTTTAGGTTTATTAATGAATTTGTATTAAATAATGCAGGTAATAGTGATTTTGTAATAGTTTTAGGGGATGTGTAAAAAATTTTGATCAGCTTCACGATGTATCCCGCACACAGCAGGATAGGCAGAGGGAAGCTAGTGTTAAGACTAAGTTAAATCTGAACCTTCGTAAATGATGTATCACTCCTTTTATTATTTAGCAAAATATTGATTTATATTTCGGGATTGGAACCCGCGTCCTTTCAAAAAGACGTGCAAGCTCGAGCCTCCTAGGTATTATTAAACGTTTTAATATATCTGTTTTCCTTAGTGTACTCGTATGAATTACAATTTAAAATATATGCTAAAATAATGATTTCTTTAGCTTTAATTTTTAAATTCTTATTGCTCAGAATTGTATGTTTTGTTCACAATATTTCAATGAATTTTCTGTACGTACTGTGATATGTGATAAAAGAAAAAAGTACCTCTATTCCGTGTTCCAGTTAATCAGAGATAGCAATTTATGCTATCTAAGGATTTAAATTATAAAGACTATTAATTATATATTGATAAAGATCTTAACTTTAAAAAACAATTAGGTTACAAGGAATTTGCAAAACAAGAAAAATGTTTTTTTTTTTTAATTTTAGAGAGAAGAGGTAGGTAGAGGGAACCTAGGAACTTAATGTTAAGACACTCCGTACGCATTAAGATATTTCCGTTCCCCACTTTCCGTCGAATTCAGCTAAAAACCTAGATTTTTTCGTTTTTTGATGGAAGTGTAATTATAAAGGTGCGTTAATAAAAATAAATAAAGTTTGAACATTTCACAAAAACGGATTCTTGTTCTGTTCTGTTCTTTCTATTATGGCGTTCCGAGCGTGCCAGTTGAGTACAAAATCACTCCGCCAGTGTCACGTTGAATGGAGAACTCACGAAAGAGGTTGTACGGTAAAAAAAGAAATAATATTACACAACAGAAAAATGCATGTAAACAGATTCTTCTTGATTCGTCGTGTATGTCAGTCATTTCGTATGTCAAAGCCAGTATATTTATTCTCACTTTTCATATTTACATCTTCATTCTCACCGTTATGTCCTCAATAGAACCTGCCATTCTTCTATGTATCTTATCTTTGTGGAATTAGTCACCTGAGCTGATTCTACATCCACTTCAACTCTGTTACTGACAGTAATATGTCTTTCCACTTCTATTTCATATTTTCCCTCTCTATTAAACTCTATAAATATAAAATTCCAGATATAAAAGAAATAATAATAATGATTCTCCATTTGTCAGTTGTAATTCAACGTGGCGTTGTAAGTTTTATTAATTAAAATATTTACATAAAATGTAATCGCACATCCAGTTGTTATTGTACGAGTCGAGTACTGTCTCTGACCCGCCGGCTGACCCGACACTGACAATGGCCATACAAAATCACACTTATCGCCTTAATTAAAACGTGGAATTTCAATGAATATTTAAGTAAATCGTAGTGGAATTTTCTACGTTGGTATATTAATTATTTTAATGGATTTCATTGAAGCTTATTATTTCTTTTTGACGCACTAATCTCAGGAACTGCTTAGGTTTAAATTGATAAGTTGATTCATTTTGTGTTGATTTATAGGGAAAGGCATAACATTTACATCAGCTTACACATTTTGGTTTGACCCATAGCACCTACGCACTATGGGAAATCGAGGACTGTATCAGATCAAAAAT
>JAKRZM010000077.1:0-120059 GCA_036379175.1 Heliconius cydno galanthus
TAGTTTATGTACTACTCACGCCTTGTATAGACAATCTTCTTCTTGATATGGGCGCCTGGTAGTCTGGTCGGCTCATTTATTAAAGTTATTTATAAAGTTACACGATTTTATACAGAGTGCTTTTATCTTCACTAGTTTTTTTTACTACTCAATCAAAACCTAATGCAATTAAAACGAAAGAAATTTTGCCAATACTGAAAAAGTAAATAAATAATAAAATGAACGCCAATTGTTAAGAATGACGCACACATATGCTAACCTATCAAAGAGACATCACTGACACCTCATTTACGAAATCGAGTCGTAGGTATTGGAGGTGAAATTGAACATTGTTTATATTTCTATTCTATGCAATTACCAATCCTAAACAACGTTTAGAGAGGCCAAGATGATCTGGGGCTCATCAACAGAGCAGAGGAACCATTGGCTTTGCGTAGAGATATCTTCTCGCAGTGCGTTCTCTACCGCATTTATCATGGGGAGTGTTCTGGAGAACTGTTTGACTGGTTACTTGCCGCTGAATTTTCTAACCGCACAGTACGTCACAAACTCAAGTATCACCTACACCATCTGGATACGTGACTCTCCACTACTATGCAGTTTCGTAGGAATTTCCTTCCACGTGCCACGGAACTGTGGAATGGCCAACCCGCGGCAGTATTTCCAGGTCGATATGGCATGGGTACCTTCAAAAAGCGCGTGTCTCTACCTTAAAGATCGCCAACGTTCTTACTGGTATGTTTTATGCGTATGAAAAAAACAAAAACGGCACGTCGGCAACGTTTAGTAGTAGTTTTGTTGTAGTAGGTGTTTACGTTATTGGTATTTATTCATACCTACCTCACACGTAATACAGTATGGATAATAAACATATAATGAAAATAATAATTCTATGTGTTATCGATTACATGAACAATTGAACAATGATAATTTTTTTCTAAGTACGGATTTGAAGTATTTTACCCTATATGCTGCTCCTTTTCAATATAGGCACGAAATGATAGCTACTCACTAGAATTCGAAGAAGTGGAGTCACGTTCGCGGTTCCTATGCGCCACCGAGTCTTCCGATATTGTATGCGGGAGGCCGAATTTACTGCGTCCTGTATAATTAAAAAAAATGAAAAATCATAATCAGAAACAGTCTCATGACACTTATTAAAATACTTCACCGAAGAATTCATTTAATTTTGCACCCGCTTCACACACACCATACCAAATGAATACATCCATTACAGCATTTTGTTTAATGAGTGGTGTTGCCAGAGACAGACAGTCAAATATAACACCAGACACCTCAAAAAGTAACATTTTCATAAAAGTAACACTGCTTGATTATTTCATATAAGATATGATTTGGAATTGATTAAAATTTGGAATAAATTGTACGTGTAATCGATTATTAGCCAAATTCTTTATTTGTAACCTAGAGGTAGCATGAGAGGGTGAAAAGTAACAATTTGGCAACACAGATTATCAGACTGGACATATAAGAATAATTTATATTTAATCATTGCCTCGAGTGAGGATCGTACCCACAACGCGACGTTTAAACGAGGTTACCTAGCTGCGTACTAGATATGAATTGGTACAAACCCATGTGCGGCAGTGTTCGAGTGTCGGGGTGCGCGTGCGCCCGCGCATTGGGCGAGGGCGGCAGTGAGCTGGAGCCGCCGCTGCCGTGCGCGTGCGCGTGTGTCGTCTCGCGTCCCACGCTATCCACCTGCAAATATATATGTCTTTGTTTATTTTACTTTTAAAAGAAACAAACAGTATACTGATGAGTCTCCACAGATTACAAGTATAACTAAATGCCTCTGACGTCTACCACAAGCACACATGATGTTAATTTTAATTGAGTAAATGTAATATATTATATATACAATAAAATATATATACAATAAAATGACCTGATTCGACACATAATTGATGATATCATTGGCCATCTGCGATAACTGTGGATGGGGTTCCTTCGCCATTGTACTCAGTGTTTCCCACAGCTTCATATATACTGAACCAAACCCTGTAAAACGAAAAGTATATTATTGATTGCTCAGTAATTATATCAGGGTACTGATTTAAATTGTTTCATAAATATGGCTATTAACATTTGAAACATGATATAATATACCAACACTTAAAAAACTAGGTAAAAAATACCAACTGTGTCTATAGTTGGAAAAGGAAACCCAACAACTACAAAGAAATCTATCGTGGTATGAGTAATGACTCTATCGATCAAAAGGAATAGGAATAAATTATTTTCATTTCATTGTCCTAGTAAGAAGAAAAAGTTTTGAGTTGCAGTGTTGAGTTCCGCCAATCTTCCCGTGATATCTTTGAAGTTGGACAGAGAGTATTTTTCTTTAAAGTTGTCTTTAAAGTTGGGCGGAGAGTTGCTATTTGTGGGATGCAATACAGCATAAAGTTGAATTCAGAAATAAATAGTTTAGGTGGAAAATAAATGTTAAAAAAATATTTTTTTCAAAAATAGAACTCTGAGCAGTGCCTGTAGTAAATAACATAATAAAAATAAAATTGATCTATTTTTTTTAATTTCTTCGGATAAAAATAACTAAGTAATTATTTTAGACGTCCTCGGATGTGGTACGCGTTGATGTAGCGACAGAGCGGAGTACTTATCTATATATATAAAAGGACTTGTCCTCACTGACTGAGGTAAGACGCACGCACAGCCGTAACCGCTGATGGTAGAAACGTGAAATTTGGACAAATGTTTACTNACACATGTTTCGTGGTTTATTAGAATTCACCCCTAAATACGCAAGCGAAGATGCGCGCGTCCGCTAGTAAAATATAAATCTCCTTGTTAGTGGAAATATAAATATATTTTATTTAGCATGAGTTCCTCCCGCCAAACCATTACCCGCATATTTCCCTTTCGACAGAAACCGGGCTTAAGGTAATACCATACTACTAGTGAGTACTGACCGATGGCAGGCAGCGCCAGCGCGGGCGGGTGCGCGTGCGCGTGCGGCGGCGTGCGCGGCGTGCGCTCGGGCGCCAGCGCGTCAAGCCCGCGGTCGATGTGGCCGCGACCGCGCACCGCCTCCCTGCAATCACAACGACAGCGCACATTCAGTTGTTGTGAAGTGCTTTATGTAATACACCAATGATAAAAAAACAATGAAAAGAAGTTGACTAATATAAATATAATACAACACATAATTTAAAAAAAATCATTACCTATCACACCTCCTTGTTCTCTCACTAATATAAACCGCCATAAAATGTTGCTCAAATATCAGCACCATCCACTGCAGCGCCGCCAGAATCTCCGCTCTCACCAATACTGACGCATCCTTCTGCAGACGGGAAGCCAGCTGCACGGCCACCTGCTGGTCCAGGGCGTTGGCGTGGTCCGTGCGCGGAGTGGCGGCACCCGCAGAGATAAACGCCGCGAGGGCGTGCGCGCAGGCGGCCCGGAGCTCCGGGCGCGGATGCGGAAGGAGGGCGGCCAGCTTCTCGTGCGCCAGGTCCCGGACTCCAGCCCAGCGCGCCGCGTCCCAGCCTCGCCAGAGTCGCGCCAGGCCGATGCAGGCCCACTGCTGGAGACGCCACGCCTTGTCCCCTGTGGACTCCAGTTGCTCCAGGCATAGGGAGATCATGGAGCCCTGCAAGCCATAGCTTTATGTAGGGATGTTACAAATACAAAGAAAGATTTTCAGAAATTTTTTGTTCTTAAGCGAAAATTTTAACAGTCCAAAACTATTCGAATCTTTTATATCGAATTCTTTTTTTCCCTAGATTTATGTATAAACATACAATTTGTTTCCATAGAAGCTGTTATGGTAGTGCAGTGTCTGGATGTGATCACAATGGTGGTACGATATACACGCTCACTGGAGAAGCCATGAACTGTCGCCGTAAGTTACTATTTATTTCAGGTAGAAGGAGAAATACGGAAACCAAAAAAGATATGTATCTTCATATAACAAAGTTGGGTTGTTCAGTTGAAGTTTTGTATGAAAATAACAATATGAACCTGTAATGCAGCCTCTTGTCCCGCTGGGTAGTTGTCAACTATACCAGCCAATACAAATGCTGCCAAAGTTCTGTGTTCAATCTGAAATAAATACATTTCATAAGATCATTTTATTACAAAACATTTTTACAAAAACAAAACAAACGTAAAGACACTCTATTTTACATTCTTGGTACGTTTAATGTTCCGTTTCGTCTTACTAGATTGGAAAAAATTTATATAATCAACTTTAACTGAGAATCAATCCTACAATCACTCTTACAATCCAATAATGTTGCATTATGATAAATTTTATATAACAAAATAATACACACATCAACAGTCGGATCCTGGAGGATAGCCAAAAAGTACTTGTGTCCCTTGGCATTGACCAGATCCACTTGGCAGCTGGGGTCGACCGCGATGATCTTCGCCCATATGTAGACCATGGAGGCGCGCAAGTCGTGCGCGGAGGCCTGCAGCAACTTGAGCATGTAGGGGAAGATGCCCACGGCGAGCACGGCGCGCACCGCCCACGCGCCCAGCGCCAGGAAGCGGCAGAGGATGTGCAGCGCGCGCACGCGGTGCAGCGTGCTGAGCAGCACCTGCAGCACCATGGGAAGCTGGTGCGGCGGCGGGCGCGCGCCCAGGTCACCCAGATCCAGCCACAGGCGGAAGGCGGTGAGCTGGTCGCGAAAGAAGGGTGAGTGGCGGTAGGCGCGGCCAGTGGCGGGCGCAACCAGCGGCAACTGCGCCAGCGCCAGGTCCAGCGTGTGCTCCCACGCCGCCCACAGCGGATGCCGAGCCAGTGACGGCAGCGCAGGCGACGACACCGGCGTGCAGTTGTACGACCTGGCACCCACAATTATTATAGGACACTATCACATACATGTCATATTAAATAACTTCTTTGCGATATTAATAAATTTCCCAATAACCTCATAATCCTATCAGCCAACAAGAAGTTCCTACAGAGGCTAGCAGTGAGCAGATCAGCTCGGAACAGCTGCTGAAACAGGTCTGCGGGGAGGGAGCTCCACGCAATGGTGTCCGTGATGGCCGTGAAGATCCAGTTCAGTTCACCCAGCATGGTGCGTCTGTCTGTGACTTGCCCTGGAATCCTGACAAAATAAAATTAGGTAAAGTATGATTTACACTTTGCACTTATCTTATAAGTGATTGATGAGTACTTGACTGAAAAGCTTCTTTTTTTAAGTATGATTTCACCACCCAACACAATACAGATATTTTATAGAAATTGAAAAATATTTGAAATTTAATTTAACATTAGTAAAGAAAAAATAGAATAATTTGAATACTACAAATAACTTGACTCACTTGTCAATCAGATCTACCATATCCGCTCTGGCCACCCTCAAGCGAGTCCTCAACACAAACCACTTGATGGCCATCTTTACTGGGGTGGTGAGGCAGGCCGTGAACAAATCTGCGGGTAACTCAGGAGACATTGGCAGGCTTTGTCCAGCTGCACACGCCGCCAGCTGGATACAGTTCTTGTATGACACTGGTGGTGCATCAGTGCCTTTGGAGCTGGCTTGCATCTGTGTAGAATTTCATTTGTTTGTAAATTGTATATAAAAATTGAATAAGAAATGAGGGCCGAAGAGTTTTAATTCTAGGTTCCTCTGCCTACCCTACTAAATGCAGAAGAAAAAGAATTAAATATCTTATAATTGATGTTAGTCATTTATGTTATTTTAAAAAAACCTGTCATATTAAATTGTAGTGTAATAAACAGACATACTTTTCCAGTTTGATTCTCTGACAAGACTGTTACTAATTAATAAAGGCCTAATAAACTGAATCTAAAACCATGTTTTATTTTTTCTGTATATTATATTGTTGCCCTAAGGAACAACGTAGATAAGTAAAAGAATTAAAAAATATATATATTTAAAAATGAAAAAAGAAAAGAAGTTATTTTCTAAGATTCTTTCTATTTTATCACTATTATCTATTATTACCTCATAATCTCTCTCATGTTGTTCCGCGAACTGTTTAAAGTTGTCCACGATGACGCCCGCGTTGGAGCAGTCGTACACGTAAAGGGAGGGCGCGCCCATCCAGGTCTGTAGGTCGTACATCGATAACGGGATATATTGGGTGTAGGCCTGGAAAAGATTTAAATAAAAATGAATATAGTACTTCTGATAGATTGAGATCGAAAGTCTAATAATATGCCTCCCGCCAAAAATATCCTTAAAAATATTTCATTGAACACGTATTTCATGGTTTATTAGAATTTATCCCTAAGCAAGCGAAGCTGCGCTCGTCCGCTAGTACGTTATATAGCAAAATGAAAATTAATATTTTAATTGAGGCCAGTCGTGGCGCAGGGGCACAAAGTGTGACTGTAAACGCGACTGGTGTGTTTGAGGAAATAAAATATTTAATTAAATTTACATTTTCATTTCTTCGTTTAGTTCCGCCACTTAACACGCAATGCCTCCAGAATTCGTAAGAAAGTGGCGAACGGAGTTTTTTAGCACTCCCCGCCTCTACTTACACTGTTTGTGCGGGATACATCTTGTAGCTGATTTTTATTTTAAAATCTTAAAACAGTATTTTTATAAAATCATCCTGCTAAATGTTGCGCAACAGTGATGCGAAAATTCTAAGAAATGAATATAGTAAACAAAAATATAATACTTACCCTATTAAAAACCCATATCTCCCCTTGAGAAGTGGGCTTCGGTACGCCATGGCCGTTGTAGTGGAACAGCACGCGCTCCTCCTTGGCGTTGCGTCGAAGAGAACAGCAGAGCTTCTTGATCTGTACCAATTATATTTATATAAATCAGTATTTATGTTTACGAAATGGCACTTAATTAACAAGAAAAAATTATACTGCAGTATTACATATATATTTTTAAATGAAAATCGTAAGTGTTACATTTAAAGAAATGTTTTTTGCTGCATGTATCCTGCATAGAAAAGAGGGTGTGCACTGGTAACCTGAGATCCCATCGTTGAAACCTGCAGATATCAGTTTTCTTAATTAAACCTATATTAATGAATAATACATGATTAGTAGAACAGATTACACCTGGGTTGCCTGGAAGATCCTGCCGCAAGAGTTTATTGAAATGTAATTTTCCATATTTTCTTAATTCATAAAAAAAATATCCGCAATAATTGTTACCCTACATTATATTAAGAAAACATGATGTATATGTGTATATATTAATACCTTATAGTAGATCGATATTTGTAAACATTTATTTAATTAGATAATTTAGTTGTTTCAAAATGGTACTTTAAATAAATATTAGTATTTAGAAAATAGATTTTGCAAATACTCAATATTATGGATTATTATTTACTTGAAAAATAAGGATGATTTCATCTTTAAATAGTTTTCTGCGTGTACTTAATATGATTAAAATCATCATTTAACAGGTGAACAATTAGAATAAACATTGATTTTAAGATTGACCTTCTATTATATAATATTTTACTTTAAAACATAAGGCAGACCGCGCATTTCATCGTCTATTCTCATAGTCAAACGGAACCGGAATAAAATATTTCAAACGCTGGCAACCCCTGTTTGCGGCAGGAATTTTCCAGGCAACCCTGTTTTATAGTGTTCAGAAAAAAATAAGCTTTAATTTGATATATAATTCATTAAAAAAACACATGAGTGCAAATTATTAACATTTAGTGACATGTTTAAACCAGGCAACCCTAGACTTGCGGCAGACTGAGAGCTGGCAACCCTTAATTTTCCAATTCCTTATGCGATTATCTTTCAAATGATGTGCGATTCATATAAAAAACGTATGGGTGCAATTTTCTCCAAAAACGAGTTACGAAAAAATGTAATTAAAGGTGATTGCGGCAGGATTCTTCCAGGCAACCCAGGTGTAATCTGTTCTACTAATCATGTATTATTCATTAATATAGGTTTAATTAAGGAAACTGATATCTGCAGGTTTCAACGGTGGGATCTCAGGTTATGGGCAGAGGGAACTTATTGCGTGTAGAGTAGCGAACCTCTCGCCGCGTATAGCCGCGCCTACCAGAGCAACTTGCCCGAGTGTGATTGTGTGATTTGTTAGATCAACAGATAAGAACAAATTATACATCATATAGTCCCATGACTGGAGAATCTGAGTATAATCGATATTTATATCCTATCCCATTTTTCTAAGGCAATTAAAAATGTTTTTTTTTAGATCGATCATTATCCAATCATCTTTTCGAGCTACTGTTTTTAGGGTTCTGTATCTTTTAAGGAAAAGAACCCTTATAAGACCACTTTGTTGTCCGTCTGTGTGTCTGTCTCAGGAACCCTCGAAGATATCGAGTTGAAATTCAAACCAAGAATCAAAATTAATAGGATACTTCTGAGTAACATAAAGGAAGTATTAGTTCAGGAAAAAATCTGAGATCAGATCATCATTTGTGTGGTTAAGTCCTAAAAAATAATAGCCTTAACCTTTTAAGGGGCAAAATTTGGTATTAAAGCATTGAAGAAAATTCAAAGTGAGGTAGCAGACGGGCTCTGGCTAAGCTAATCCTGAATTTCGGAAAAAGCTCAAGTCTCCGATTTTTGTACGGAACCCTCGGTGGGCAAGCCCGACTAGCGCTTGTTCGGTTTTTATATCACGTACTAAAGCCGACCGAATAGTCTGCACCAATCTCAAACTTCAATTTATTCAAAAATTTTAAAGTGATTGTTAAGTCACATGCTTGAATTAACTTTACTTTAATTTCTTATAATATAAAAGTGAATAAACTAAAATTGTGATGTTTAAATATGCACAAAAAGTATATAAAAATAAATGAATGAATAAAAACCCATATCATTTATGAAACAAATTCAATAACTCTCAAAACATAGGCCGATCTTCCGCATCATTTTTCGCTGCGAAAACTTAAAGTTAATAGTAAAACCATACGACATAATGAACATTTACCCTAAAAATAATTAAATTCTACATAATAAATAATATTCAAAATGCCTAATATTGGTAATTAGGGCAAGGCCGGCTTAATTAGCTAATAGCTAGCGTCGTTCCCGCGGCGCCGCCCACCACTTTACGAGCGCACCGCTGTCTCATCCGGGATACTTTTTTGGGAGTGACGTCATTATAAATTAGCACAGTGACTCATGTATTGGATAAAAGTGTATTTTTCTTTTGTTGAATAGGTACAGCACTGTATCCCGCACGTACCAGGTTTAAGTTGAGGGAATCTGGGAACCTAGTGTAAAGACCTAGTGTCTTTACACTAGGTTCCCAGATTCCCTAAAGTAAACACACACAAAAGATTCCCACTCGGGAGCATGAAATCTATATATATAAAATCGAAAGGTCACTCAATCGTCACGAAATCTCAGAAACTACATGTGCTAGGAATCTCAAATTTTGCATAGAAGTTATTTATAGGACGTAGGTGCTCGCTAAGACGGGAATTTGCAATATTCGACTTCTAAGGGGTTGTTTTTGGGGTTGAAAGTTTGTATGACACTTCGTTACTACAAATGTTAGGAGTCTTAAATTTTGGATGGACGTCACTTATAGGACGTAGGTACTCATGGAGACAGAAATTAATAATACCGTAGTTCACACAGGCGAAGCCGCGGGCGGGCCACTAGTATTTTATAATTTCATTTTCCTCGCTCTGGTAAATAAGCAAAGCGTGGTGCTGAGTTCCGCCACTCCATACACAATGTCAAGAATTCGGTGGAAAATGAGAAATGAAGCATCTTAATGGAAAACAGATTGTCTTAACAATAGGTTTCCCACGCCTACCCTGCTAAGTGCGCGAGAAACAGTCTGACGGTATATAAAAAATAAAAAATACATAATTACAGTTTTATCTCTCACATGTGGTAAGGTAGGCAAGGAGAATATCGGAACTGTTAGCCAAACTCAAAGTTGGCTTTTGTCTAACAGAGCAGCAAAATGAATATAAGTAATTTAAACAAGTTGAGCTGGAATCAAAGACCATTGCATTTATTGTTTATGTAAAAATTTTACAAAAAATTATTATAAAAAAATAAATATAAAATGACATTACAGATTAAAGGACATAAACAATATTAGTCTAATATACCTCTTCACTAGTAGGATCCAAGGACTGTTTGTAGCGAGCCCTTGGCTGCCACCTCTCATACTGGGTCTGCAGAGCATGTCCTATGCTTTCTAGAGCTTTGCTCGGAGATACTGAGTTGGGATCTAAAATTTAATATTTTTTATTATTTATCATCATCATCAGCTTCATGCTGTATCCTGCACACATCAGTGTAGGCAGAGGGAACCTAGTGTTAAGACACTTTGCTCCCCACTTTCTGCCGAATTCTGGAGGCATTGCGTGTTGAGTGGCAGAACTCTATGCCATGCCTTGCCTGGACACCAGAGCAAATAAATTAAAATATAATTGTAAATAAATATACTTTTTCCTCAAGTGGGGATTGAACCTACGACCATCATGTTACAGTCACATTCTTGTGCCGCTGTGCCACAACAGACTCTCAAATAGAAATAATTTATTCCCCTGCATAGAGTTTGAACATGCAACCATCCAATTTACAGTCCCAATATAGTGCCCTCAGTTTCATATGCAATTTGTAATATTTAAGAATGATTGAAACTTAACAAGTATCAATATAGTACGGAATATAATTAAAATGGAAAAGCAATTAGTCTAAAGACATCTTGTCTATGAGAAGTATATATATTTTAATACGTACCTATCCAGCATTCCAGTCGAGCACATGGCTGTGTCTTCACCACATCTGGAGGATCCACACCCACATTGAGGCACAGCACAAGTGCCACACAATGAGTTTTGTACTATGAATACAATATAATTCATACTATTATTTAAAAATATTTAAGTACATTAGGTTGATTTATGAGATACTAGTTACCCATCTAATATGAACATAATAAACTTTTTAGTTGGGTTAGTTATACAAAATCTTTGTTTAATTGTAGCCAATGTGTTCTACCAATGTATAAACTATATTACTGTAGTTTTCTAAATCAGTTTAGTTGTTTTTGTGTAAAAGTAGAACAAACATCCATCACAAACTTTCACATTCATCATATAATTAATAAATAAGTAAATAATAAATTAATATTATTCTTAGTATTATGAAGAATCATTGGTTTCTTACTTTTATCACTGTAATGATAACAAAAGTCAATTTTTCACCTATATATCAGTAGATTCATTGTGTCACTTCAGTATTGGTAATTTAAGATTATATTTCAATTCAATAAGAATTAAAAATAACTCTTAATAGTTTAGATTTTATTAAACCTTAATATTTAGAAATATTTCAATTTGTATAACTAAATAAAATTAATTCAATGAAGTATTGACAACAACGAAACAACAAATATAGATGTTTGTTACACATATAAATTGTTTTATGAGTTTTTCTAAATAAAGATCATAATATAATTTATATACAAAAAAATAATACATGCATTTTAAACAATCCATTAAATAATATTTAAAATTAATATGCAAAAAAGTCTATAATAATTACTCAAATATGCAAAATTTGCTTTAAATATCCGTTAATAAAGTACTAATCAACTTTTTACCACTTATCAACTAATATAATTGCTTGATAATAATAATATATTTTTTAAACAAACCATCTATTAATATTTATATTTATTTTATAAACTATTCTTTTCATATTTTTTTTAATAATTTTCCATAAAACAACAATATGAAATATAAAAATCAAACTAATTTAATTATATAACATCAAACATGATAACACACCAAAACATAAACATTAAAATATTTCGTAATTACTTTAAAAATACCAATAAGATTGTTATTAAAAAATACCAATAAGTTATAATCTTAGATATACTTTTAAAAATATCAACTAACATATAATGTTAGAATAATTTCATTTTAATTGATATATAAAACGAATAGTAAACGACATCGTAGAGTACATGTGCGTTTGTTTTTAACGTAACATGCCTTACTATGGTGTGATACGCAATTACGTCGCGTAGTTTACCAAACAAATAGACGACACCTACCTTTTCCTTCACCCTCCATGTGTGCTCCTCGCGTTCAGCGCCCTTTATAGGCTCCAGATGCCTTGGTTTATTAAAACTCAATGGCAAATCATCTTCAAAGTCCGAAGAATCACTATCGGGCTCTCCGCTATTCTCCTCATCTTTTACAGAGAGATAAGGAGGCATATCTGTCATTTTCACACAACACTTTTTCACAATTCCGTCGATTTTTTTAAATGTTCAACGCGTGATAATATAATATGAAAACATTTTAAAACGCTCACAGAATCATGTGCGCGTCCATTTTTCAACACCACATGGGAATAAACAATTTGCTTCAATCCACGATTGACACTTGTAGTACAGTACCGTACATAATGTACACATTATAGAAAATATAGAAATCTAATAAATATGATATTGAATTAATAATAAAATATTCTTTTTAAAATATTAATAGTTAAATAAAATGAAAATTGTATTGTAACAAATATGTTGAGCATATAAGTATATAGGATATTAAGTAAATAGGATTTGATAAAATATAATTTTAAAGAATAAACCAATTAAAATAACATTAATTAATATTTTTTTTACCAATTTTAAAGTATTTTTGCCGCACTACCTATTTAAAACATTTTTATATAATGTTGCCAGAGCATTATGGATTAATAATAATTTAAATGTTTATTATATTAAAATTTGAGTAATATAGTATTTTAAAAAATCTGTAAGTAAAATTTATCAATAGTTAACCGTCTCCCTGAAAATATTCTTTTATGTTTGTTTATTTATTTAATAGGTAAAATGCAATTGAATCAAAATGTATATTCTACGACAAGCGGAGGTCGCAAGGCATTCCCCTGCGATCGCCAAGCCTTCACGAGCGTCCATCAAAGCTCGTACTTTTTTCTCAGCGGCGAGCTTCTCGCTCATCCCCACCCGGTGACGCTGTCAAGACCAGTTCAGGTCAACAGCAATAAAGCCAATGCAAAAAAAAGCGGAGGTCAACAAATAAATAGTGGTTGCGATACATAGCAATTGCGTTTGTAGGTTGTGGGTTGGATTATTTCTTCGCTCTGGTGTCGAGGCAAAGCACGGCGTTGAGGTCCGCCATTCAATATGTAATGTCACCAGAATTTGGTGGAAAGTGGGAAACGGAGTGCCTTGACAGTAGGTTTCCTCTGTTGCGGACTGCTGTGTGCGGGATAAAGCGTGAAGCTCCCCCGAGACAAAATCTGGCACCGCTGGTGTTGAGGGCCGTGTTTAATTTTTATTTTAAGTAGGAATCGAAACCATAACTATCGCTTTTGTTTATGCGTAGGCATATTGCAAATTAGTTAATACTCTTTGGAATAAATTATCGTTTGTGTTAACCAGACGGATAATTTTTATTGGAAAACAATTCAATGTTCAACAAGCCATGATGCAAGAAAAGAATCTATTTATATACATAAATATTTATTGAAAGTGGTTAAAATAAATAAAACATTTGGACATTATTATATTGTGTAAAAGTGTTTATCTAGATTTATTACGTAAATTGCAACATGAGGAAAATTTATTCACGCCACCTCATTATAAAAGCACCATACTGATAACATTATTAATAAACTACTTTGATTAATATTGACGTTATTGGGGTAAGGCATCGACCTCACGTAATACTAATATTTCGTATATACAGTCCTATCTAGTTGAGCTAGAGGGTCACATCTTGACCGCGCTGCAGACGCTGCAGTGGTCGCACTGGACGCCGTCGGGCAGACACTCTATGTGGAAAGAATGTCGGCAGTTATAGACTATTAAGTCTGACGCGTTGGAAAGATCTCGAATAATAATGCGTCCTTGGCACACACTGCACAAAAACTCGTCTGTGACCGATATTCCTCTCTGCTGGTTGATTATGAGCTTTTCGTGGAGGTCGAAGTAGTTTCTTAGAGTAATCACTTTGCACGCGTCCTGAACAGACATCTGCAAGTGATAGTCACACATCATCTTCCCTAAGGATTCCTTTAAATCTTTTATTTCGCAGCCGGATTGTATATTCTGTATGAGCATCCGAGGATCCACGTAGTTGCCGATCCTTTTGAGCAGTAGCGTGACACATTCTGGCTTATCGACAGTTTGTTTAATAAGATCTGTCCACAATTCCTTGTCGTTGTGTTCTTGGCAAAAGTTAATTGCTTGGTTTATATCGTTGAGTTTTTCTATTATTATTTGTAGCGCCTCCCTTGTGTTTCCCATGCGACCCAACAAAAACACCATTTCGGGGTAAAATTCGTTACTCTGACAGACATCTAGAGCTTCTTGTATAGGATAGTTATCACTACACTTTAGGAACGGTAGCAGTTTACTTCGATTAAATTTGGCGTAAAGCCTAACAAGTTTTCCGTGATATTTGCCATTTGGTTCAACTTTGCTGTAGGCATCCAAATACATGTATAAAAATTTGTCGTTATTTTTGAGCTGTTTCTCTACAACCTCAACGGGTACTTTAGTCTTGTCGTTTAGAAGTACCGAGATGGCTTTTTCACAGTCAAGGGTCATCAAATCGAGTATTTTGTCATGTATCATCGAGTACATGTTGTATTTCGTAATTAATGTAAACACGTCATTATGTTGTAAAGCTAAATATGTGGTCAATGCTTTATCGTATTTCTTTTGATAACAGTAAAGTAAAGCTAAAGCTTCCAAATAAACATTTTTATCGACTTCAGTAGTAAACAAATGTTCCAAAACTTTGTTGACAATTACACCTGTTTTGTATAATGAAGGATTCCATTCCTGCACCAGTTTTAGGAAACCTTGTGCGTCTACTTCCAAGTACTCACAAAAAATTTGTTCATATATTTGAGAATTGAGAACTTGGTCTGGATTTCTTGGTACATATGGACTTATGGCACGGAGTTGTTTAACCGCTAAGAATTTTAGAATTTGATTTTCCCACAACACTTTATCATTCCTGCATATCCTAGCGCAAAGAATAGCGGCTTCTTCGAAAAGGTGTTCTGATAATAAATGGTCCAAATACTGGACTCCTACTTCAACTACCGAATGTTTCGTTGTTTTACCACCAACTTCTTCGAGAACTGAGATAGCCTTTTCAAATCTTCCATGCTTCGTTAACCAATCCACTCTGTCATCGATATTGTAAGGACTTGCTACTACTATATCCTTGGGAGATACTATGAAGAACCTATTTTCTTCAATAATCATATCTAAGTAGTAGTCATTACAATTGTATTCCTCGTAACCTCTTATATTAAGACTATCTGTAGATATTTCGCAAAACTCACAATCTTTGTAATCTGCGACTGAGATCACAGGCCTTTGCGTTTTGTGAGTTTCAGTATCATTCTCTTTTGGAACACCAAGTATTACTAATTGATCATCCAAAGGTCCAAGTCCACTAATATAGTAGTCAGTTTGAAAGGTGTGAATTGGATCTACGAGATATTCGGTGACGTCACGAGTTTGCAATTCGATTTGACTTCTCTTACGTATTACGCATATTCTTATAGTGTCTACCCAACCAATCATAAGGGTCTTTGGGGCAGACCAAAGAAGATTGCACCGAAAATCTTCAATGGATCTATTAGGATTTCTTTCCCATTGAATTAAGCCTAACGAACACCTTGCTACGAGGTCGTACACGCGCACACCTACTTCGCTGGCCCACGCGATGAATCTGTCATGCCACGCAATTGCTTGAACATAACCTTCACACTCACAAAGGACTGTACTGCGCAGACGGTTCAGGAATGTTTTCTCATAGAGAATAAGTTTGTTATCACCTGCAAGAAAAGT
Source organism: Heliconius cydno galanthus (assembly GCA_036379175.1). Taxonomy (NCBI): domain Eukaryota; kingdom Metazoa; phylum Arthropoda; class Insecta; order Lepidoptera; family Nymphalidae; genus Heliconius; species Heliconius cydno. The sequence goes on from JAKRZM010000077.1 coordinate 15,819, forward strand.
AAAAAATATATTATGTTTTATTTTGTTTTACATTAAAAAGGCTAAGTGTATATAAAGTGTCTTATCATTTTGTTTTTGTAACTTTCTAAACAAGAGTAAAATATGTTGCCAATGTCTGAATAAAACTCACATGACTTAAAAATCCAATGATCATAAGATTTTCCCAGTTTTCATAATTATCTATTGAAGTAAACAATACACAAAAGTTCAGTAAGTCTAACTTCAAGGTGGCAACTTGTTGACCATACTATTTGTATTTTGATGCGCTGATAAAGATTATTGTATATAAAAAATTTTTAATAAAAAAAATGTTTTTAATATTAAACTGAAGAAACATCCTTTTTTGCCACAAAAATAGATTGCAGCAAAATGTTTTAAATAAGAGTTTTATATCCTAGAAGAATTTTCATTTTTTAAGTTACCCTGACTTCAGAAAAGCCCAGCTTCAAAAAGTGAGGAATAGACTATGCATACTATATTTTACGAAACAATATTATGAAAGTTGTTTGTTAATTTTACTACTAGTCCTACTAGTAGTAAAATAAATAAACATAACTTTTGAGGTACATTAGTGTTTTAATTCAAGAATATTTTCTTAAATATTATTTTTGACAATTAATTTTTTATGATATATTACTTTAATGTTAATTTTACTTGGCAAATATAAATAGAAACATTTCCAAAATCTGAAAATTATACTTTATTATGTTTTAAATATTAAATAATAAATAATATGTTATTTTCTGTTAATGAATTCATACAATTTATATTTATTACTTAAGTATATAAAAAAATGTCAGGAATATGTAGAACAATATATTTGTTCAGTTATATGTTTGTATATACACAACATTGGATTTGTTAAATATGGAATTAATTACCATAATAATATATTATAATGAGGTCATTATTATCTGACTATAAACATAATGGTTATAGATTCAATCCTCTGGCAAGATAAAGTGTGGTGTTGAGTTCCACTACACACCATACTATGTCTTGAATTTGGGCAGAAAGTCCCTATTAAGCAGTGGAAAGCATGAAACTATTATTTTTAGATTAACCACCATCAACCATCTATATAGTCATTATTCTTTAAAATACAAATTTAATACTATTTAAAAATATATATATTATAAAGATAAAGATTTAATGATTAAACATCATTCAATTAATTACTTTATAGAACAAGTAATATATTTGCTTAATTCGACAATGGATTTGTAGCATAAAAAACTGCAAACATAGAAATCTACCTGTAAGGAACCTTCTTCCAGAGCCAGATTTAAAGTAAAAAGGGTCCAAAGCAATTGATTTTACTACTCTACCCAATGTCAAATTATGAGTATTATCATCTGTGTAGAGGCCATACACTAATACTTTGCCGTCATCAGAGCAACTGGCAATATAGTCCCCATTAAGATCCACTGAGATTTTATTTACTGCAATGGCATGAGCTTGCAAGTCCTTTTGGTTATTATCTTGAGATATAGGCACTGTGTTTCCTTCATGATCTAGTAAGTGTATCACTCCCCATTGTGTTCCGAGGCAAATAAATTTAGTATGCACGCAAATACAGCTCACAGCGTCTTTTAAAAGTATATTTTGAACGTCATTACCCATACGATCATATTTCAGTTTAGGCTCTTCATCAGGGGGCAAGCTATCGCAGCTCTCTAAATTTAATGCCATCATTACACGTGTGCACACATTAGTTAATTTTATTTGTGCCTTTCAGAACAATTTAAATGTATTTTCCTCTTTATACATAATTTAGATGTTTTTGTGATTTTAATGACTTTGACAGTTGACTTTTGGTCGATTAGAAGAATTAGGGCTGCCATTATAATCTTTTGTAATGATGTCGAAATAAAAGATCGATGATTGTATCTTTTAATAACTATCATATATCACAATATACTGATGTTAAGCATCTTTTGTTAGATTATTTTCTTGTAGATTATTTTTAAACAATAGAAGTGTTATAACATTCACAACTGTTTCGTTCAAAATTCTATAAAAAAACAAATCCTTTTCTTTCACTGGCTTTTCCTATCAACTTTTTAACCTATATTTTAAATGTCACAAACCTTTTATTACCGCCATTTTTTAAACTAGTTTTTCCGCTAATTCGGATTTCTATTTTAGATTACTCAATTCATTAACAAACGAAAATGGACAAAAATATATATTTAAATCGTCATAAATTACTAATAAGCAAATATGAAAAACTGCTGTCCCCATTTGGACAAAAAGTTATGACTTCCTTGCTTAGCATAAAAATGGGTATTTTGTAAATGAGAATATCAATATGTATACTATTAAGTTTATTTCTCTGCATTTTAAAAACATTGACTATGACTGTTATTTTTTTTAGATAAAGAAATGAGAGCTAGTAAATATATTAATCAACCCTCCCGCAACAAAAACAAAAAAGTAATAATGTAAATATCTCAGCTTTTTTACTCACTAACTTTAATATTTTGTAATGTTGTGTGATTGATGTGATCTTTTTAGTTTTTTTTAATATTGAATAGGCTTACGTTTGACCGCATCAAGTCTGGTGAGCGTTGATGCGATCTACGGTGATGCAAGCTTGCCTAGTAAATACCTATTGACTCTGTTTTTAGTAGATATATATTTAAGCGGTACATATAAGATCAATAACTTTTTAATAATCTTAATAACTTGGTTAATTTACTTTAAAATTTAGAGGCCAGTCGTGGTACAGGAATGTGACTGTAAGTGTGCCATGTGTGACTCCACAGGTTGTGGGTTCGAATCCCACTCGAGAAAATGAAATATTTGATATTTTCATTTTTTCGCTCTAGTGTAAGTGGCGAGCGGAGTGTCCTGACTCTTAATACCAGGCTCCTGCATACACTTCTACCTACATGGGAGATACATCGTGAAGCTGAATAAAATAATATAAATATAAAACATTTCAGATTTAATGATACCGATAATCATATAGATAATACGAATAATTTACCTGTAAGTGAAAATGTAATGGGCAGACAAATAACAAATTCCGAAAATAAAAACAATGACCAACCGTCAATATCCACATCTGTAGATTTACTTAAGTCTTTACCTAATATAAATTTAGATGATAATTTTAAAGACGTAGGTGTAATGACATCTAATGACAACTTTGAGTGGTCTCCACAATTAACATATAATATGTTAAGTAAAAAAATAACACTAAAAGATGTTACACAAGAACCAAAGAAAGTTCTATCCTGGAATGATTTTTTTGAAGCTGAAATATTTGAGGACGATGTCTCTGAAGAAAGTATTGGTACTAAAAAAGAATTTGTACACGGTACAGGTACAAAAAATATTAATCAACAAATACCGATAGACGTTTTAAGTATGGATGAAAATGTTCGAGAGGTTGTTGATAATTGTGATAAGAGCAAAGATGTTAATAGAAAACGGAAACCATCTTTAAAGAGTAGAGTTTCGAAGAAACTAAAAATATTTGAACCAAACAAACAATCATTTCGAAAAGAAAGATATACAAAGACAGTTAAAAATTGGCTTGATAATGTTGATCCTGCAAATATAGTGGCGGAAGATGTTCTAGAAGAACATCAAAGCGATACTGTACCAAATTTAAATTTTTACAATAGAACAAGAAATGAAAATACCGTCTCTAACAAGACTAAGAAACAAAAGCGTACTATTCAAGCACAGCTCGCTAACAAAGATGGCATCATGAAATTTTGTAAACCTAATACAGATATTAATAACATAATAACTGAAAGTGATTGTTTTGATAAAGAAAATAATAATTCTAAAGATAATAATATCAAAAATGTTGATAAGAAGCCTTTGAATAAGCTGAGAGAGAAGAAATACTCAAAATTTGTGGCACCAGTAAAATCTCAAATACCAGTTAGAGATGTGACTTATGCTGTCAATATAGTAGATGATAATAATTTCGAATTCATTAAGCGTGATTTAGAAGGCATTGCAAATGCTGAAATTGTTGCAATTTTAGTTTATAGGTATAATATATGTTGTTAGTTGAAATTTAGGTTTTAAACATTAATGACATTGTAAAAATATAAATATAATAAGTACTTTATGCCATCTTTTGATTTTTTTTTAACATAGCAATGGATTTTGCCAATTGAACAGTCAACATACTGACGATTCTTGTGTCCCTGAAGGAGTTATGATACAATTTAATGACACATATTTTTATTTCAAAAAAAATATGAATTGTCTCAAGTAAGTTAAATTCTTCTCAGTCATATTGCTATAGTAGTTGGTGAAATAACAAAATTCTGTGGATGTACTTTGCTCCACCACGTGTAGGAAATAAATATATGTATATGTACATAAATGAAATATCTATTTCTACACGTCTTCGATTAGAAATCGAACTCGCTATCGTTGCTTACAGAAACTTGTCAAACAAACCAAAGCATAAGCAGCAAAAGCTTCTAGATAACTATCATGGATTAAAACAACTTTACCAATATCTTTTCATTATTTAAGGTTATATATTTTAAAATAAATTAATTATATTTATTCCAGTGACTGTCTTAACTCTATTATGGAAACCAATTCATTAATAGGTTATGATGTTAAAGCGGCACTAATATTTCTTGTTCGCCATTTTGGAATAACTTTAAACAATTTCAATATTTTTGATATGAAGGTAAGCTAATTTTAGTTTATTTTTAGCTTCATGTTGTATCTCCCACACAGCAGGGTAGGCAGAAGGAGCCTAATGAAAGATTCCGTTCCCATTAAGACACTTCCATTTCCCACTTTCCGCCGAATTCTAGAGGCATTTGGTGTTGAGTGGCGAAAATTAAAACCACCAATAATAATAATAATAATAATAAATAAAATAAATGAAAATATTAATGTATAATTAATATGAATAATTCATTCCCCCGAGTGGAAATTGCACCCACAAGTCACAGCCGTCAGTCACACGCTTGTGCCCCTGCGCCACGATGCCATATTTTTTAAACCTAAACCACTTTAAAGAGAACCTAGTGTCAAGACACTCTATACCATACTTCAAGTTCCCCAAAATTTTAGGACCCATTTATAGTTCGGGCAAATATTTATAATCAGGAGAACCATCGCACTACGATGGATTCATATTTTTGGTACTTAATTAAAAACAAAAAAATGATTCCAGATAGGCGCGAATTTATTAAATCCCGATAAACCACCAGGAAGCTTCACCGAATTACAAAAGTTTTTAAATTGCACTCCCTCTTACACGATAGCCACAAACTGCGGCTTGCAAAAGACATGTTGGTACATGACAGCGTTGAGTGAATGTGGTGATAGGTTGAAAGCTGGCTTAGAGGAACATGGCCTGTGGAAGGTATTCAGTGATATTGAAATGCGAATTGTGCCGATAATATCAGGTAGGTATTTGATATGATTTGTTTTAGTTTCACGCTGTATCCCGCGCATAGCAGGGTAGGTAGAGGGAGTCTAGACCCACCCAGTGTTAAGATATTTCGTTCCCATTAAGACACTCTTGTTTCTCACTTTCCACCGAATTTTAAAGGCATTGTGTTTTGATTTCCCCTGCGTCACGACTAGTCCCAATTGCTGGCTTGATGTGATTTTGTGTGTATTTTACTTTGTCACCCATTTCCTACACACTGTAGAGAATTTATGTCTTATATATAGAAATTTAACATATGGCCTCATTAAACGGCCACCATTCTAAATCAGTTATTTATAAAAAATTGTAAATGCATAATCAAAATATTACTACTACCATAACAGATATGGAACTCCTCGGTGTAAAAATCGACACAAACAAGCTAAAATCAATGGAATCCAAACTCCTGACCCGCATGAAGGAAGTCGAGGCTCAATGCCATGCGGCAGCAGGGAGACCGTTCCAAATACTCTCCACCTTACAAGTTAGATCTCTTTTGTATGAAGAACTACGGTTAGATGCGAAGTGTAATGTTAAAATACGGGAAACTGTCACTATAGGTGCCAAATCCACGTGTGAGGCTATGGTGAGTTTTATATGATTAAGTACTATTTTTTATTTGTACATAGGCATTTGTTGTTTTTGTGGGCAGATAAAAATAATGTACCAAGCTACCACTAGCAGGTAGAACTGTATACTGCACTCTGTATCGCAGCTCCGGTCTCTACAAGAAGTGCACCCGCTGCCGCGGCTGATCCTGCACTACCGGCACCTGCACAAGGCGCACGCCACGTTCCTGAGCGGCGTCGCGCACCACGTCAGAGACGGCGTCGTTTATCCCACTTGGTACTCCTATTTATTTATAATGCGCACTCAAAGCCACAACGGTCCTTAAGTCAATACATAATATAAATATACTTATACAGGGAGCAAACAGCAGCGGCGACGGGGCGTATCGCGTGCAACAACCCCAACCTGCAGGCGATACCTAAAACACCCTTTACACTTACGCTTTTTCCTGATCGTTGTGACGGTAGGTAATACTTATACCTATTTAGTTCTTTTTTATTGTTTGGATAGCATTTGTTCTTTTTATTTTTTAACCTTTAACTTTTAAATTGAAGGAAGATTTATTTATTTCGTATATTAATTATTTTTGTGTCAGAAGTCATCGTGTTACAGTGGAGCAGTAACTGATACACTGACTATTACCATAATGTTTGTCTTTTCGAAAATCAGTCGAGAAATTATATTTAAAATATTTTCATTTTTCTTATCTGGTAGACAAAGAACCGTAGAGAATTGCCTCGGCAGTTGCGGCGTCTATTTTAGCTTTATTAATGAATTTTATCTCATATTCGTTCGCAGTTACTTCTGCAGAAAACCCAACATTAAACTTCCGTTCGATATACACGGCGCGCGAGGGCCGCTGCTTCCTAGCGGCCGACTTTCAGCATATGGAGTGCAGAGTGTTCGCACTCGCCGCCGCTGATGAGGGACTACTGTCCGCACTGTCCTTGACCTGCGGAACCTCCCAGACCTCTGGGACGGCACGCGATCTGTTTGTGGAACTAGCTGCTAATTGGTATGAGGTTCATCTTAATGATAATTTAATCTAATTATTTATAATTTTTAAAAGGTACACATACTTAATGTATGCTTATTCATTCTAATAAAAACAAAGCGCATATTTGGCTATGCTGAAAATGTGCAATGCTGATGAAAAAGAAAATCCTAGTTGTAATATTATCAACAGGTTAAAGAAACCAGAAAGTGAAGTGTCAAGTGAAGATCGTGATAAAACAAAACGTTTACTATACGCGAGTCTGTACGGCGCCGGCACCAGGAAGCTCATGGAGATACTCAACCTTGGCTACGACCAGGTGCTCTCCATTATGACGAGCTTTAACAGTAAAGTATTATTTTTCTTTTTGTCTTGTGATTATAATTTGTAACATACATTTTTATACAGCGATTGATATTACATTTTCAAATTCAGCTAAATTTATTGTTTGTTCTTTACTAGCATTCTTTTTATTATTAAATTAGGTATAGCATACCTAATTTTTTTCTCATCTCATCTCTTCAGTTCAATGTTTACGATAACGATACAATAATATAATTACGATAACATAAGTAATTAATATTACTAATATTCTTTATTTCCAGTTGCAAATATTAAAAGTTATATAAAATATTATACTTTTTATCCCAGGAACATACCCCTGCCTCAGGACCTTCACGCAGTCTGTGATAGAGAAGAGCGCGCGCGCCGGCGGCCGCGTGGCGACTGGCAGCGGGCGCGCGCGCTTCCTACCCACCGCCAGCGAGTCCAGCGACGACAGTGCGCGCGCGCAGCGACAGGCCGTCAACTTCGTGATACAGGGTGAGTGGACACTTATTGTGTGTGTCATAAAAATATTTTAAAATAATACTTTTATTGCTCTACAGTCCTAGTCTCTACACTAATATTCTTTAGATTAACATTATTTAATCTTATAGAGACCACTCGGATCCCGTCCCCTATTCCTACGCCCTTGATTAAGACTGTATGACTACTGTTAAACAAAAGTAAACGTGACCGATGTAGACTCAATTCCTACTTGACGGAAGGAAATATTATGAACACGCAATGCCTCAAGAATTCGGCGAAAAGTGGAGCACAGAGTGTATTTATGGGGATGGAGCGTCTGAACATTAGCTTCTCTCTAAAAACTAAAATACAGTTATAGGTAATCATTTTCAAAAAAGGTTTAAACCACATATCTGTAGTAAGGGTAAGTAAAAATATCCCTCAGGTACAGCAGCAGATATATGCAAGACAGCAATGGCAATGTGCTGGGAACAGGTTCGAAATGCACATCCACCCATCAATTGCCGTCTGCTGTTGCAAATACATGATGAATTGTTATGGGAAGTGGCGGAGGAAGATCTGGATACAGCGGCTGGTAAGTATTTTTAGTTTGTGTATTTGAATCATTTACCTTTTCTAGACAATTTCATTGTCGATACAGATAGTTTTGGTCTGTGATAAGTGTTGTGTGAACATTACAACATAGTAGCAGGTAAATAATATTTATTCAAATAGTAGTCTCAGAGTTTGGTAATATAAATCTTAGTAAATTACAATATCATAATAATACAGGTATAATAAAAGAAGCCATGGAGAGCAGCGGCGCGGCGTGCGGCCTGCCGCGTTCTCTGCCGCTGCCTGTAGCGCTCTCGTACGGACACAGCTGGGGACAGCTAGAGTCCTACAATGTTGTATAGTGTAGGTTGGTGCAAGTCATACGTAACAACATTATATATAAAAACACGCACGCACACACGCTCATACACATGTCGTTTAGAAAAATGCAACATAAATGGTATTAAAATTTTACTTAGACTTTATGTTATAGACATATTGTTATATATGTTTCACCCATTCCACATTTATTGTCATTTGACCTTGGTTGACCTTGACCCTCTTCACCAACACACACACACACAGACAGCTACGCATGCACACACACACGTGTGCGCACATACAATAATGTATACATAATTGTATACACCACAAAACAGATAGAATAAGACTTACTTGAGGTCGTCGTGGCGCAGCGGCACAAAGGTGACAAGGGTGTGACTGTAACGCGATGGTTGTTGGTTCGATGCCTACTCGAGGAAGTGAAATATTAATTTAAGTATATATTTTCATTTCTTCGCTCTGGTGTCAAGGCAAAGAAAACTTACAAAAAAACAACATTTTCAATTCGATTGATGTGTTTAATTGATAAATATACAAAATTAGACAAGATAAGTATTACCATAGAGTATAAAACTTAGCCAAATGCAAACCGATTCATAATACACCAAGCTAACATACACACACGTCACATATGACATAAAAATGATAATAATAAAACGATGACAAACGAAAACAAAAGGGACTAGTTTATAATTACTATTGAAACGAGACTTAACCTATGAATGAACTAAGTAGTAATGTATACACGCCAAAGATTATGACCTTTCTGAATATAGCAACAAGCACATTATTATTTTTAAAGTTTCACGCTGTATCCCGCATATAGCAGTACGCAGAGGAATCCTAGACTCATGATACTGCGAATAAAAATAAAATTTTAGTATAATATGGAGTACATTTTAGTATATTATGTATTTAAATTCCACAAAGAATAACATAATATATAAATTTGAGAGGTAAGTATATCAAATGATTCGACATCGAATAAGTTGAGGCTGTCGTGGCACAAAGAGTAAGTGTCTACCTCTAAGCTTGATGGCTGTGGGTTCGATCCCCACCAGGAAGTGAGGTGCCCAATTGAAAAGTGGGAAAAACAGAATATCTTTACACTAGGTTTCTTTCAAAGAGAAATAATAGAAAAAAATTAAAAAAATTAGGTCATAAAGTTTGGCGACGTATTTTGTACAATAATTGTTATTGTATTTTACATTTACATGTTGATACTCCGTTTCGCTTGCGACATCTGCTTCCAAATATCATTAGTACTTAATATTAATTTAAAAATCATTAAATACCAAAAAAATTGAAGCGATAATCGAATGTATTACATGTGTTATTTCAATTTAAGGAATTCATTTTACCTGAGTTTTTTTATTGATGTTTAAGCCGTAATACCTATACGTGTTTATGTACATAATTGCTTTGGTGGTAAAAGAAGTCAATCCACATATTCAAATTAAATAGTTAAATAAAAAATGTATAATTTCGATGGTCTCTAGTTACAGTATCGAAAGTGAAAAATTGCAATTTTTTTTGCAAATTGCTTTATTGTTGTTTTGAACTACTAACAACAGTAATTTTAGATTACATACACGTGATAACATTTTATTTGAAAATATAAAAAAATAAAACTACAATTCATAGTAGTTCAAAAGAGCCGTAAATCATTTGCGATTTTTCACTTTCGATACTTTATTTAGGGACCTTCGATTTGTCTTTATAACTTCTGAACTGTATTATGTAATTTTAAAGTGTTATTCCACTTTGTACGTGTGCCTCCTCCTCTCGCTTTGTAATTTTTTCATACGTTTTATAAAAAATAGTACAAGTCAAATTTAATATTTTGTTTAGGACTTTTGGCTTTTTGTTGAAATTATATTTTTGTTTTACCATTCCACGTTAATTGTTCATTATCTCAAGACTTGTAATCCACGGTTTTCTCTACCATCGAAGCAACATTATGTAAGTTTTTAATAACATAAAATGCTCAATTTCAAACTTTTATAATGTAAACACATTCACAAATTCACAACCATCAAAAGGGGAATCATCAATCAACACACTTTTCATATAGATTAAATTAATTTGTATCATATTCAGAAAAATAATATAATAGGTATTATTACAATTTCTTTTACATTTAGAAATTTATCTTTATATTAAAAATATATATATAAAATTCTAAATTGCTTTAATTGTTTGTGAAAATTACTCAATTTTCAAAATATGAAATAAATGATTATATGTCAAAGTTTGCATATAAAAAATACTGATAAAAAAAATTCTAAAATAAATAATTTCAAATTTATTGTAAGCTTGATTTCTTTAATTATTAATAACATAGAAGTACCTTTATTATAATGTGCATATTTATAATTTAATTTATAAATATTTACAAATAAATAAAAATTTAATGAGATTCACTTGCATTTACATGTATCAATTAAAAAAATACATTAATAAATATTAGTATAGTTTTAAATACTATATACCTTTCAAATCAATACTAAAATCATATTTATTTAAAATACATAAACTTTTCATCAGAAACGTCAGTTAGAGCTTAATTGACATTAAATCTTTATAGGTACTTTCAAGGCTATGTGTGTAACTATTAGACCATGTTGCATACAGATGACTAATAATTTACTGTTACATTTATTTTATCAATCAACAATGTCGGTGATAAGATAATACCATGAAAACATATCATGTATTTATAAATTCAATAATGTTCCATTAAATTAAAAGAGGATGAAATATCATTCAGAGGGAGAGCCTAGTAGCACATTTTTCCGTTTATCAGATTTTTTGAACACTGCATGTTTAAATGGTAGAACCCAATACACTTGATTTAGTAAGACAATAGAATATATAAATATACTGTACTGTCGACGAGTCGTTTCCACCCAAATCTGCGCAGCCGCCTACAGTTAACTTCAGGGCGGCCACGATTTATCGGTGGGAGTGTACTTAACTGTTAAATTTTCTCTCCATATACTTAGTTATATATAATAATCTTTTTTGTAGAGCTTTTTTTATTTTTTTATAGCTTCACGCTGTAGAACCTGGGAACCTAGTTTTAATACTCATTGAAACACCTTCATCCTCCCCGCTACGTTGAATTCTGGAGGCACTATGTGTCGAAAGGCGGAAGTCAACGCCGCGCTTTGCCTCGTTACCATGAGGAAATGAAAATATTAAATATTTGATTTCCTAGAGTGGGCATCGAACTCACAACTTCCTTTTTTTACAGTACAGAGCGGTGCCGTAATTTCATAATAACGTTAAACAAATAATTTAGTGACTTATTCAATATAATTTTTTCTAACTATACTGACAAAAGTTTAATAAAAAAAACACAAGAAAATAACGGGTCCTCGGTGGAATAGCGAATTTAACTCGCGCCCTGAGAAAAATACTTGTTCAGCACCCCCAGACGAACCTATTTAATGTCATATGTATTAAATAAATATATTTAAATAGTTTTGCAGACCATTTGGCGCCCCTTTGGGAGTAGCGCCCGGGACATGATGCCCCCTTGCCCCACCCCCCTCACTACGCCACTGCGGGACCTGGTTTCTATTGGGTTTTTTATCATATCAAATTATTTACATGAGTACTTACATATATGATAAAGAGTATTCCATAATATTTTATATAATGTATTGTATCTAAATAGCTTAGTTAGATTTACTATATTTTTGATATTGAAGAAATAGAATAGTATAGAAGTACCGTTCATAAAATGTTAAATACTATTTGTTCTAAAGACAACACTTCATATATTATAATGCATTCTTAATTAGAAATATGTATACAAAAGGTTATACTGACTTTCGATACACTAATTCAAGAGTGCAAATAAATATTAAATAAATTTAAATAATTTACCATTTCATAAAGTGACAGCAATCATAGTGAACAGACGGTGAGTTTTCACACTAACAGACTCATATTGCACAGAGTTGAGGCCGTCTTGTTCCGTTCTGCCGGCATTCTCTGCCATTATTTTGTGTCGATTTGCGTTTTTACTTTCTTGTTTGTGCTTTAGCATTGTATATCTTGACATGTGAGGTGGGAACCTGTAAGATACTAGTATTTAAAAAATAATACTTAAATTAGAACAATTTTATTAGGAGTAGGCAGATGGAACCTAATGTTAAGATACTTTGTTCCCTACATTCCGCCGAATGCTGAAGCTACTGCGTACTTGAGTGGCGTAAATCAATGCCACGCTTTGCTTCGACACCAGAGCGAAGAAATGAGAATATTATATATTCCATTTCCTCAAGTGGGAATCGAACCCACAACCTGACGTTACAGTCACACGTTTGTGGGATACAAACGCGCCAAGACTGGCACTTAATATTTTATTTATAACACCCATTTAACTCATGTTTGAAAACATATTCAGCCTAGTTTATGTAAGGACTGACGTTTATGTGAAGACTAGATCACAATGAATGCGGGTTCAAATTTCATATGCTGCTTATATTTGATGTACTATTTACATTTAAGCTCTTTTTTAACACCAGGCTAAAAGTGCTTAATGTCATTACATTACCAGTGTTACTATTTTTACCTAGTACATCTAATATGTAACAAAATTTGTTTTTTTTAGCTTCACGTTGTATCCCGCACATAGCAGGGTTCGCAGAGGGATCCTGAACACTTCCGATCCCCACTTTCGTCGTTGAATTTGCATTGCGCTTAAAGTGGCGGAACTCATGCTTTACATTGTTACCAGTAAGAATTGAACCCTTGGGCCACGTCTGGCTTCTTTTGTATCTATATATATAAAATCTATCCATGCCTATATTATAAATTCGAAAGTAACTCTGTCTGTCTGTCTGTCTGTCGTCTGTCTTTTACGCGATCAGGGCCAAACCGCTNCCATGTTAATAACAACCACATGCGACCGTTGCTAAGCAACGGCTTGTGAAGTTTGTTCTTAGAAAACGTCACCCAAAATGACCTTGCTTAACGCATCTCTCTATTGAAAACTGAAAATAATTTAATAAATATATTTAATAAATATTCGTATAGATCAAGCGGGCGTAGCCGCGTCCGGGTCCACTAGTATATATATAAAATCGAAAGGTCACTCACTCATCACGAAATCTCAGAAACTACAAGTGCTAGGCATCTCAAATTTTGCATCGGAGTTATTTATAGGACGTAGATGCTCGCTAAGACGGGAATTTGCAATATTCGACTTCTAAGGGGTTGTTTTTGGGGTTGAAAGTTTGTATGAAATTTCGTTACTACAAATGCTAGGAGTCTCAAATTTTGCATGGACGCCCTTCATAGGACGTAGGTACTCATGGGGATAGAAATTAATAATAACGTAGTTCACGCAGGCAAAGCCGCGGGCAGGCCGCTAGTATACATTTTACATGAATTCTACATTTTACAATATAAACAGAATAGAATATAAGTATCAGACATTTTATTAAATATTAACTTGGAATGGGTAAAAGATAGATTCTGGTTTCTAAAAACCATGATGAGATATCACACATTAAGTTATTGCTTGCATTATTTGTCTATTTTCCGGAATATTAGAGTGATCTATATAATATTTCACTGCATGTATAGCTCAGTGGGACCACCTCTGACCGTAAACACAATGGTTGAGGGCTCAATTGCCCTTAATTTTGTTTCTCCCCTCTGTTAGACAAATGAGTTCCACCACTCAATAAGCATTATCTATAATTGGGCAGTCCATAATTAACAGAGATATACAAATTTTCTTCAACTACTTTCTTAAACAGAAAGCTTGAATTTGCTATAACATATTGTACTTAATATGCATAAATTCCAAAATTCTTACCTTAATATTTCAAGACCATGTGATTCAATTCGTCCAGCAAAGTCATCATCTTCCCCACCCCACTTCTCATATCTATTTGAGAAACCATTCAGCTTTTGGTATTGATCTGACGTAATAGCCAAAACTCCACCCACTAAAGATTTATATATAAGGACAAATCTAAACTTGTCAATGCTAGCACTCATATGTCTTGGTTGTTTCAAGCAAACATACAAATTACTTAGATCTAATGGTAATAGGTCTACGTCATGGAGTATGAGACATGCAAATTTGTCTAGTATGGCCTGTTTAGCTCCTATGTTGTATAGTGTCCCTTTGTTCCATGGTTTTTCGTCTCTTTGTTCTATTACATATATTCTGTAAATGATGTGATTATTTAATGATAAATTAAAATGTTTTAAGTTTATTAAAAAAAATATAAGGACATTATATTTAAGAGTAATTGGAGACCATCAAGGTGCAGTAGAGCAGAGTCTGACTATAAGCACAACTGTTGTGAGTTTGAGGATCATTTGAGCATAAAATTATATTTCAATTATTTTCACTCTCATAATCTACTTGATAATACAAAATTATATTGAAAATTGGGCTCCAAGAGTGGGAGTGCTTTAGCAGTGCTTTAGTTCACTTTACCTACAATGCTCTGCAGAAAAAATGGTAGGAATGCTTTTCTTTATCAAAAATAAATAAATAAGAATACATACTTACTTGTAATGTATATTTTGTTGCCTCAAAAAATTGTGTATGTATGGAATGAATATGTCCAGTTGACTTTGTCTATTTCTGTATGTTACTAATATAGCAACACTAAACAATGGCTTACACTTTTCTGGACTGTAACTACCATTCATAATTCCAGTTGGTAAAAATTCAGTATGCTTTTTAGGAATATCCCAACTGTGAATAGTATTTGTGTTTTGGAGAATATGATCATATTTACAGTCAGCTAAAGTTGGTTTTACAACTAATTTAGGATTTGTCTGCACATACAGACAGTCCTCGAGGCTGTGCTCTGCCAAATAATCATATTTATAATATCCATAGGAGCCTAATAATTGGATGGTTGCAAGAATACATAGTGATATACAAAGATATGTGCTTAAACGCACCTGTACCAGTCTTTGTATTGGAAAACATTTAGGCATTTGTAGATGTATTATTTAAATAAAAATAAAATTTTGCCTTTACATGGCTCGAATTCTAAAACAAAACAAAAAAATTTTGATGAAATTTTTATATTTTTGTGCAAGGTATAAAATATAATTTAGTAAAAATTAAAACTTAAATTTATGATTTTTCAATAGTCATGATGAAATATAGTTCAGTTTATGGTTTTATTTAATTTTCAACGTAAAATTCGCAAAAAATCTGCATCATTACTTACCGGTTGGTAGAAATAAATATATTTATATGAAAGACAATTATTTTTATTTTCAAATGAGTTATCTGTTTTTATAAATACGCACTTCTGAATCACGAATACATTTATAATTTATAAGAGTGAGAAAATATTATAAAACACAATACCACTTTACAATACAATCCGAGTGACATGACTTACATCATATATGTGTAATGTGACATTGACAAATAACACGAAGCGGAATGCTACAGGTTAAACAGGTAATATAAATAAATATTGAATCAGTATAATAATATTACGATTACGATAATTTTATTGTGGAACGCGTAAATTATACAGCCTGAAATCTGAGTAAAAATACTATTAGCAATGTATATTTAAGTAGTCTTTTTTAAACATATACTTTGAAAAACATGATATTGATCTGATGACCTGATGCACGGATTATTATGGAACTTAGTGTTAAGGACACTCCATTCTCCATTTTCTATCGAACTCTGGAGGCATAGCGTGTTAAGTGGTAGAACTCAACGCCATGCTTTGCGGCATTAAATATTTTATTTTCGTGAGTGGAAATCGAAGCCACAAACTGTAGCGTTTACAGTCACACGCATGTGCACTTGCGCCACGACTGGCCCCAACACCAAATAATCAAGTTTTTACAATCTAGGCTAGGCTCTAACTAAATATTTAAAATGAATCATTATTAATATCAAAATAGATTTTCTTCTCCACGGAATTGAGTGATTTGTATATAATTTTTTTCTTTGTCGCATAGACTGTGGGAATTTATAACATGAATAATAGATCTCCTTATCATAAAATAAACTAGAACACATCCTGACTATCTTATCAAAGTAGGGTATGTAAATATTCCAAATAAACAATTTTGTAGCATAAATATATTAACTATAATCAATTAAAATAAAAAAGTCAATAGATTTTTTTAAGTGAAAAGAAAAATCTATACGTCAAATTATAAAGTTCAAAATTAATCTTTGATATATAGACTAGTTCAATACCACATCGTTAACAAAGATGAATTCAATATTTAATATTTTAAAATGATAAAATATATTGCGATAACAAGTATTTACTAGCATTGAATAATTGCATTATTCATGTAATACTTGATTTTACTACAACTAGATGCAGTAGAGAACTTGATTTTAGTGCGTTTCTAGCACACTTTTGAAATACCCGCCATGGCGAGTGCAAGTGTCAGTGTCAAAATTTAAATACTCCAGTAAACAAACATTTATTATGTTTACAAAATAATTAAAACAAGTATTGTAAAGTACAAATATATCAAAGAATAACAAAAAATAAGCATCAAATTTAAGTTATAAAATATCTCGATCTTCTAAATCATGGCGGAAAAGAAAATGTGGAAAGAGCAAAACCTAACCTGTAAGCCTCTAGATAGTTTAGAGGAAATATCAGCATTTATGCAAGATCCTCCAAGTTGGAGCAGCTTATGTGTTGAATTGAAACCGCACAGTGATTATGTAGTGAAAAATACTGATGTCAACAAGTTTTTTGGAAAAAATTTACTCGAAACACCGCAAACGTTTTGCCACTATGATCCGGAAACGGATTCGGAAATTGAACGTCACAAAAAGAAGGACTTGCCAAAAACATTGATTTGCCATGACATGGCCAACGGATATCATGACGATAGGTATTTTTTATATTTCTTGTGAATCTAGATACAAATCTATATACAAAATAAACAATTATCTAAAATAAGAAGAATTTAATTTTTAAAAGGTATTTTTTAAACATTTTATTTTATATGGTAATGTCATGTGAAGATTCATAATTCAAATGTCTTCCCAAAATTCTTATATTTAAAATTTTATGAGAAAGCGTCTTCTTGAAAGTTTGAAACTACCAGCTAACATATTCCCTTGTATTTTCAGAACGGGGATAATATATTTAAATATATTCATTTAAATAAGGATCTAACCAACCATCGTGTCTTTAGTCAGTACTATCTCTACGCGCCATAATGACTTGTAAATTAAAAATATTATTTAAAATACTCATTATATTTTAGATTTCTCAAACATGCAAAATCTCTGAAATACGCTGAAGGTACAAGCGACAGACAAAAACTTTTAACACTAGACCACCACTAGATTCTCTTAATACGAAAAGAAAGCAACAGATACTTATTAAACATTTACGAACGATCGTTTGAAAAGAAATAATAACGTATAGCGTAGTGGCTAGAGCTCTTGGACAGTATTCAAGAGAAGCGAGTTCGAATAAAAGTTTTCTTATTTCCTAGTGTAATAGACGGCACGGGCAACTACAGTGCCTACACGTTCTACAACTGGGGCGCCGTCGATGTTTTTTGTTACTTCAGTCACCACTTCGTCACCATACCGCCGCTCGGCTGGATCAATGTGGGACACGCGCATGGGGTCAAAGTTATTGGTAAATTTATACATATTTCATGTTAAATATTAAGTAAAAATCTCATATTATAATTTGATCGTATATATAGTACAGTACATATATACAGTGGGGTAGGCACTATTCGCCCAAGTTTTTAGTGGCGAAACTCAACGCCGCGCTTTGTCTACCAAAGATAATAATTTCCCTGTTAGTTTGCATGACCTCTTAATTTCTGAAATAAAATAAAAAAAACCGGTCCAGTGAGTCGGACTCGTCCATTTTTTGGACACTCGGGGTTTTGTACGTTTATTTGCACTGTAAATTCTCACTTTTTTAGTAAATTTCAAAATTGTAGCTCTACGGGTAGTAATTATCTTAGAGGTTTTGATAATTACGTTAAATCTTTTCGATATTTTTCTGTGCTGCAAAGGGCTGTAGAGCAAAGTAATACTATACGGGTTCCGTTTTCCCTTTTTTGAGGTACGGAACCCTAAAAATGAAATTAAGACACAAACTGGTTAGTTGAGACGCAATTGTAAATGGAGATTAAAATAAAGTCAGGATTTCGCGATTTTTACTGAAATTTTACTTCTATTAAAATATCTATACGCGATTAATCCGATAAATAAATGTGAATGAGGCCAGTCGTGGCGTAGGGGCACAAAGTGTGACCCTACTCGAAGAAATGAAATATTTATTTAAATTTATATTTTCATTTCTTCGCTTTGGTGTATAGGCAAAGCGCGGCGTTGAGTTCCGCCAATCAACACTCGATGCCTCCAGAATTCTGCGGAAAATGTGGCACGTAGTGTCTTAACAATAGGTTTCCTCTGTTTGCTATGGTGTATGCGGGATACAGCATAAAAAATGTAATTTAAAATTTGAATGCTAGGTATATTAAATTTTTACATTCTAAATAATTATTGTTCCATATAAAGGCACAGTTATAACAGAATGGGCGGAGGGGGCTGCTTTGTGGGACAAAATTTTGGAAACCGAGGACGAGTGGAGACACTTTGCGAGCGCTCTAGTTGCGATTGCCAAGACACTACGTTTCGACGGATGGTTACTTAACATAGAGAATAAGGTTTGTCATTTATGTAAATAACATTATCTTAAAGACATCGCGGCGCAGGGCACATGCGTGCGACTGTAAATGCGGGGGAATGAAATATTTAATATTTTCATTTATTCGCTCTGGTAACAAGGCTAAGCGATGCGTTGAATTCCGCTACACAACACGCAATGCTTCGAGAATGTGGCGAAACGTGAGAAACGTAAGTGTCGTGATGGGAACGGAGTGTCTTAACACTAGGTTCCCAAATTCCCTTTGAGTACCCTGCTTTTTGAAATATAACGTGAAGCTAAAAAAAACTCATATAAAAATAAATAAAAAAAGACAATCATGATTCATGGCACGGTGGGGTCATCAGATTGTTAATGTGACGTTAGCTCTAGTTTATCTGTTTACCTGCGTCCTGCCCTGCTACATGCGGGATAGAGCGTGAAGTTTAATCAATAATTTAATGTTTTATTATAGTAAAAAATATGTACTTCAAAATATTATTTGAAATGAAAGTCATTGCAAATTATTACTTCTTTTCTATAAAGTATGAAAAACAACATTTATGGTCCGTTTTATAACAAACACTTCTTTTAGTTTTCAGCGATTTTAAAAATAATAATCTACGGTAAAGAAATAGAATAATTCTTCGTCTTTTTCCGAATTTTGATTACATTTGGAGAAACAATATACTACAGGTGGCCTCATGCCTCAACTTTACTTCTTCTTCCCTTTAGGTATCAAGACCAGCCACTCTCCTCCAGTTCGTGCTTCACCTCCACCAGGTTCTCCATCAGGAGTTGGAAGACCCGCTGCTGGTGTGGTACGACAGCGTCACCCACGACGGCAGCCTCGCCTGGCAGAATGGTTTGAACCATAAGAACAAGTTAGTACGTACAAATAGTTTAAATAGGCTGGATTTGAATCCGATAACTATGAATAAAAATATGATGATGAAAATTTTCTTTTATACTTTTACGTGTGCTCATTTTACTTTTTATCTATACATATAAATTAAATTGAATTATCGGGGCTATTTTCCGGATCAGCTGTACCTATTCATATGAGACTAAGGCTGATGCCGCTAAACCTTAGGAAACCCTTAATGAAATCTATAAACCATGGTAGGTACTCCTACCCCAGCACTGTAGCAATAGTGCCGTCGACGAGTCGTAGCTGCCCTTCAGCCTATCATATCTATCTTCAGGGCGGCCACGACTCATAGCTGAACAGATTAACTAACATATGACCACGGTGGTAGGGAGTTCTTCGACGCTGTGGACGGGTTCTTCACAAACTATTCTTGGTCACCACAACAAGTAGAAGACAGTGTGGCATTAGCAGCTGAAAGGAGAGTCGACCTTTTTATAGGAATCGATGTTTGGGGCAGAAACTTTTATGGTGGAGGACATTTTAATACGCAACAGGTATACGATGGAATTGAATCTGTTTATACTGTTAAGATTAATATATATATACAAATGATAAAACAAAGTTGTCCGCCGTGTCTGTCTGTCTGTTGAGTTCCGGCAACCAAAAGGCAATGTCTCTAAGCACTTAGATTGTCTCTGCTTAAACCGTAAAACAAAAAAAAATGTTTGTAAAAATATAAACGTACATATAATAAATATTTTCAGGCAGTCCAAGTAGCATACGAATATGGCTGTTCCATCGCCATATTCGCTCCCGCGTGGACCCATGAAGCCCTATCCCAAGATCCTGCAGATATTAACGCCGTAGCCAATTCTGAAGACTTGGAGCACTATGAGAAGTTCCTTTTAAGAGATAGAGCGTTTTGGGGTAGCTTGTGGCCATATTTAAATACCACACTGCCATGTAAATTGCCTTTTAGAACGTCGTTCTGTAGAGGGCAGGGGAAAAAGCGAAGAATGTATGGCGAAGTAAGTGTTTCTTGTATTTGTACTATTTCCACTCCCACTCCTGAATTCGACAAAAAGTGGGTAACATGAACGGAGGAAATGGGAAAAGAGTGACTTAACACTAGGTTCCCAGGATCCTCTCCTACTATATACGGGATACATGAAGCTAAATAAAAAATCAGTGTCACTGTTTAATAAAAATAGGTGAAATAGAAACTTTTTATTAATCGGATTAATCGTGAATATATAATATTTAAGTTGTGCACATGATTGGAAAATAAAATGTGTAATAATTGCAAAAATTAAAAAGTTTTGAAATTGGTTTAGTTATACTATTATTGTATTGATATTAGATAACTATATTGCTAATGAAATTATCATACATTTTTTTTGTATTTTAGGTTATCTGCCCAGTCCCATGGTACAATCTTCAACATATGCAATACCAGCCTAACTCCTCTCAGGGGCCCCATGGGTACTTCCTTTCCACTCTTGATACTATAACTAATATCACACAATCTGAAATCACAAAGAATAAAGCTGGCATCTTAAGAAATAGAAGATCTTTAAAAAGTAACAAAATTGAACCAGAAAATAAAAATAAAAACGATTTCACTACTGAACATATAGACGAAGTTGTAGATGGTGAAAGACCTGTAAAAAGAAAAATGACGGATAATATTAGAAGATTATTCGAAAATAAAACAGCTAAAAGTGAATTTAAGAAATTGGACAATCCTGGAAGTTCTGTGGAAGTTTCTGGAAGGTCAAATAAACCTTCAGTTAAGATACAATATGCTTTAGCGTATATTTCCAATGAATTAGAATGCTTGGAACCATTTTTTGAAGATAGTTTCTTGGGTGGATGCTGTTTAAAAGTAAATCCAAGTGATAAGATTAATCCAGAACATCGACTTTCTAGAATATTCTTTTGCGACTTCGAATGTCAGACCGACAGACGCAGTCTAATTGCTTGCGTTGTGACCAAAACCCTTATAGGGCATGAAGATCAGTTCTTAAATATTAAGTTAAATATTTCTGGAGGAAAGTTTAAAAAAGTTGTATTAGTTGGTGGAAACGAAGAGTTGGAGCCCGAAGAAGAGACGCTCAATGTGTACCCGTTAATTGAGAGTACAGACCCAGGGTTCAGGGAGTTGCAGACATACTTGGTGCTTCATGAGTCTGGTTTTTATATTCCCGTTGCCAATGCCTATGGGTGGAAAGTTAGGTATGTTGTTTTTTTTATAGCTTTTGTCAGCTCTCATATTTATAGATGGAATAAGACATGTTTCTTCACAACTTTTTTTTCCATTATTTTGTACATAAATATTATTTAATGAGTTCAAGATTTTCGTTTATTTAAGATAATTATAATTTTGCTTTAAATGTTATTTGTTTTAGGTATTACGAGATCCCTATAGCAGTGGGAGTGGGAGTGGGAAGGCGTGTGACGTCAGTTAGCTGTCGCACCAAAAATAGTGTGGGACCAATACTGCTGGGATATTTTGGACTTTGTACAAGGAAATCAGGAAACATAGATTTTTAATAAGGATTATCGTTTTGTAGTATATTTTGAAAATTATATTTTAATTTTATAAATATTTGTTGAAATGTTTAAATTTTATTAATTATAAAGGTATTTATTACAAAGTTCACGCTTTATCCCGCATACTATTCTATCCTGTTAGAGTAGAAATAAAGAGTGTAGTGATAAGACAGTAAGTTGTCCACTTTTTGACCAATTTTGCAATGGAAAATTTTTGTTTGTTTTATTTTTAAAATACATATTATTTTATTGATAGAGCTTTACATAACAATCAGAACGCGACAGATTGTGGGCTGGATTTCCACTCAAAGAAATAGAATATTTAATATTTTTATTTCTTCGCTCTGGTGTGGCAAAGCGCGGTTTTTTGTTTCGCTACTCAACACGCAATGTTTCCAGAATTCGGCAGAAAGTGGGCAACGGAAGTGTTTTAACATTAGGTACTCAGGTTCCCTGTGCCTACGCTGCTATGTGCGGGATATAGCGTGAAGTTTAAAAAAAATCAAAGAGCGATTGGAACTTTAAAATATTGCAGGTAATTTAACTTTTGAAACTTTAATACTTCATTCATTTTATTAATTAAGTACAAATATTTACATTTCATCACATAAATGAATAATATCATAACTGTTGTATTCTTATATATAAATATGTAAGTAACATATAACTTTTATTAATAAATAATGATAAGTATTTATAATTATTATTTTTTACCTTAAAATAAATTTCTTTTGACTATCAATGATAAGTAACGTCTCGTATAGACTCATCAAAACATGTGCAATTTACAGTTGTAGCCAGTCGTGGTGCATGACACAAGCGTGTCAAGTGCCACGCGACAGGTTGTGGGTTCGATCTCCATTCGAGAAAATAAAATATTTCATATATTTTATTTATAATATTTCTTCGCTCTAATATCGAGAGAAAGCGCGGGGTTGAGTTCTGCCACTCCACACGCAATATCTTAAAAGTTCAGCAGTTCGTGGGAAACGGGCTGTTTAACAGTGGTTTCCCTCTGCATATCCTGCTGTGTGCGGGATAAAGCGTGAAGCTATAAAAAAAATATAATCACGCTTTATAAGTCGAGACCGAGATAAAAAGTAATATCTATAAGATAGTAGTTATTGTCAGATGTCCTCACACTCGAGTGTCGGTCGTGTACCTTTGCTTACGTAACATGCACTTCAACCACTTCTTAGTATATAATGTATAGATTTACATAATTATTTTTATACTATAGATGTGCTGTGGATATGCTCGATTTTCTCTATGTACCTATGCCACCTCATAGCTAGTTCATTGATCCTTTTTCCGAAAAAATCCTTTCGGACGGGGATGAATAAAATCTATAGAGGCGGTTTGGGCAACACCATCGGAGTTCATTTTTTTCCCTTACAAGAAATAAATCAAATTTTGAAAAAAAAAGTAATCTGTTGGAGCAAGGTGGTCTGTGTGTCTGGTGGTGGTCTAGCGGTGTCGTGAAGCAGCAGTGGCGAGCGAGAGCGAGAGACCACTTACAAACAACAAAAAAGAACTAATAATTTAGTAAAGTGACGTCATTCTTCGTTCTCATAACAGCAAATGTCAAGTTAATAATTTATTCGAATGTCGGTGAATGAACTTTTAGTTTATTAAATTACAAAAAAAAGATAAAAAAAGCTTTATATGCTTTTAGTTTCCTTACTGTAAACTCAAGCGATTTTATTTGGGAAGATATAGGTTTTTTAGGGTTCCGTATCGGAAAAAATGAAAAATGTAATGAATAATGTATGTTCTTGGCTGTCTGTCATAAAAACCTGCAAGTTCTTCCCGTTTTCTTAAATTTATGAAGACAAAAGTAAAAGTTAGAGCAAGTACAAATAACTGGAACAAAAATAAAATTGAAAATTGAAAAAAATATCGAAAGAAAGCTATTACAAACTTATATTTTGTAGTTTATTTGTTTTACATACAAGGTACAAGGTAGGCAGACGGAACTTGGAACCTAATATTAACATAATGTGGTCAACATTACGTTAATATTAGGTTCAAACAATCGTGAATTAGTACGGAATCATCGGTAGGGGGGTTTGACTCGTACTTGACCGACATTTATATGTATGCAAATTTCTACATAGGCGAACCGGTCTGACTACTATTAAGTTATATTTTTTTCAACAAAAATGAATGATTTCACAAATTTTAAGACATTCCAAAAAGTTTTATTTATGATTTTTTAACGCAATTAATAAATGAAAAAAAAAAAGATTAAAACCATAAAAAAACAACAGAACCCAATATAAATAAAATAAAAATAGAAAAATAGAAATAAAATAAATATATATAATATAGGTATTTCCCCGTTCTCGTGTGTCAAAACATTGCGTTTACTTACGCCGTCCATCAGCCGCATAATATTTTTAAAAGAGTTAAACGTACAGAACAAGCAAAATCACAACTAATCACTCGATGAGTTAACATAAAAAAAAAATTGTACATATAATTATAATTATATTTGTATTTTCACGTACTAATCTCCTGCGTTTTTAAAATATTTGTTTCATAAGTATAACAAACAAACAAATCAATAAACAAATAATAATTATCCTCTTCACAGTTCCACTTATGCTAACTACATACTAATACTATAATACATGGAATGATTTACAAGTTTACAACTATAGTATACTTATAGTGAACTAGGTATTTCATTAAGAGGGTTCAACGACACCATCACGGAAAATGCATAATTGCCCTAAGACAAGGCCGCTCAGATTTCCCTATATCTAGACCTAGGCCTCCCTAATATCGGCAGATCATCGTCGCGGTCACCACTCGTGCGCTCGTAGCCTCACTGATAAGAGATACAGTGTCTTATCACTGCACAGTAGGGAGCACGCCGCGCTAACTTCAGGTGCGTACTCGTATACTGTATTGTATTATGTAGTATTCTCTTGTAGTGTAGTAGTAATTCGTATCTTTTCCAGTTGTTTTTCTTATTTAATTTTTTCATTGACATTTTATTCAGAGTTCTAAATTGATTGTGTGTGTTTGATATACATGTATTATATTATAGATGTTTATTGTAAATGTTTCTCAATTAGAAATGACGATAAAACACACAAAGTTATCAGTTAGTGTGACAGCGTCTGCCCGTAAACGTGACGGTTGTGAGTTCGATCCTCAATCGAACGATTAATTATATTTAAAATTATTTTAATTTCTCCTTTTCTTGTAGACATATAGTGGCATTGAAATCTGCGATTCTACATGTAATGTCTCGAAAATCGATACTTGATACAAAAAATATACTTGAAAAACGTGACGATTTAAAATAGACTAAGATATTTGTATAAATAAACATAATTCGTATCGTTTCTTTATTACGTATTTAATAAATATTTCCCAGATATACATTATATTAGATTATGAGCAAGCAAAGACAATAAGGTCTGAAGGCCAACCAGATTAGACGTATGAGCACTTGGTTAATTATCTTTCATCTGAATGCTCATTTATAAGAAGTCGTGATGAAATGTAAACAAATATTGTAGTATAAGTAAGTCATTATTATCTATATAGTAAATAGTAATAGAGGTTTACTATTTTTTAGTTTTCCGTAGAAAAACGGAACACATCCATACACCTATTATAGGATCATTTTGTTGTCCGTCTGCCAAGACCATTTATATCGAGATCACGTTGAGGTATTAAGCTAACCAAATATTCAGGACTACGCTCCCTGAAACCCCGCGTACTCAAAGCCTAAAGGTTACTGCCTAAGGATTTATAGTTATGAAATTTGGCACAAAGTGAAAAAGTCCGAAAAGTGAAAACTCAACTCTATTTGCCGTGTAATCAAAATTAATAGGATATATTCCTTATATTAGTATATCCTGTGTAACATTATAAAATATGGCAAGAAATGGGAATTTGAGGAAGAAATAAAGGAAAAAGCCCAAATTATCTAAATTTATATTTATATTAAAGATGAAAACTAGCATTTAATACATAATGAGTGCATGCGTACGGAAACTTATCAACTTTTATAAGTTGTATGGAAATACATATATTCCCACTCGAGGAAATGAAATATTTAATATTTTCATTTATTCGCTCTGGCGTTGATAAGTACGAAAGAAGCGCGGTGTTTCCTATGTCTATTCTGCAGTGTGCGGGACACAGCGTGACCTCTGTTTGGTTACTCTGACCCATCTTATATATAAAAAGTTATTTGTAATAAATAAGTGTTGCATCATGTGACACATTCAGTTAAACCTAAAAGTCATAAACAAAAAAGTAAAAAAAACAAGCAGGTAGGGGGTAGTTGAATATTTATATAGTAGAACGTCGGAAATTACATATTAGTTGACGACATCGTTGAGATGGATCTCGGATAGTGCTTAGTAGTTGTCTAATACATATTTAACAACATGTCATATATTCAAAGGTAACATAGTTTTTGGAATATATATTTGTATCATAGCTTTAATTTCACACTTATTGAGGCACGGAGTGTCTTAATACAGGGTACCTAGGTTCCATCTGCCTACCGTGCTATGTGCGGGTTACAGCGTGAAGCTTAAAAAAAGAGGGAACCTAGCATGAGAACATTATGATCCCCAATAACCGTCGAATTTTCGAGACATTGCCAGTTGTGTGAGGCTCAACGCCGCGTTTTGTGTGTGATTTTTATTATATTCCACTATTATCTGTAGCGATTATCTCGACATTTGTTTATTATCTATTGTCTAAACAATGTATTGTAAGTAAATATTGTGGCATGAATAGTAAATGTATAAAATAATTTTTATAACTATCAAAGGTCAAGAAATTAATTGAAGATCATGAATTCTGACTGATATTAGAGTAGACACTAATACATGTAGAATGAACAATGAACTACAAATCTGGTAACGAGACGTTGCTTTAATAGCATTGTAGTTCATAGACGAGGGTGACAGTTTACTGGTAAACGCAAGGGTTATAGGTTCGATTCTCACTCCGGGCAATCATATATTTACATTATCTTTCTTTATCTTGTTTTATCTTTCATTCTTGACATGTTACGTGTCACCTAACTATTAGTACTAATAATGTATTAGCGTTTCAAGGGATTTTAATTGAACCTCAGCACCAGTTCTTGTCGATTATGCTATAACGGTCTCATTAAATGCTAGCTCGTTTTTATCATCAACATCTCTTTATATTTTATCGCTGGAAAGCGGGAAACGGCTTAAATTTCCCCGCTATAAATGGGAACTGCCATAGTTGTACTCGTGTACTTGTGGGCATAGATCAGATCAGAATACCTTACTCCATCCACGAACCGTCGCGTTCCGTGGAGTTTAGGAACAGTGCCTAAGACTTGCGGGAGTGTAGGTTGTAACAAGGTTGTCTCGATTTAAAGGTTTACCTCGTCTCCCGCAGGATGTTGGAGTCGACCTGCGGCGGCACCGTCTCGGGCGGCGCGGCGAGCGCCACCTTCGCAGCGGCCCTGCAGTTCTTCGCGGCGTCACAGTGTCTGCTGCGGGAGCCCTGGCCTCAACAAGCTCATGTGCAAAGTAAATATCTCCAACGTATTTGTAGTGAAATAAATAGGCGCTTACAAATTAAACCATAACTAAATTTAAAATTATCGCGCAAAAATTCATATGAACGAAATTCATTCAGTATTATCTTTCGATTTTCTTTAGACATTTCTGAATAAGTACTTCAGTAAGTAATGACGTCACACGTCATATCATTGTTCTCAATATATATTTTTATCAAAGTTGCGTATATTATTGAGGTACCTACTGGCGTACCTCCTGGCCGACCAAACTAAATAAGTTATTATTCGAATATGTCTTATTGTGTTTCTATTTATCTGCATTACTGCATATATCTCATGTGTATAATTAAAAAGTTATACTTTTGATAGTTAACTCTTTTCTGTTTGGCAAAACAAAAGTGCTGCGTTCAGTTCCGCCAAAATAATACTTTTGCTATGATTTAGTGTGGTACATAATAACACAAAAAATATATTTAGAATTTTATAATGATGACTACTCATTAAGGTTCCCTGTACGGTACTCCATTGTGGAGTAATTACCATGTAAATTGAGCTTTCTGATAAAATATTGAAATAGTTTTGGTATCTGCTAATATATTTTATTGCTTACTTTTTCTTGACTTAAAATAGGTATATTAAGACAAAAACGTTTTAATTATTTTTTTATCTTCACGCTGTATCTCGCACGCACTGTAGAGCAGGCAGAGGGAACCTGGAAACTTAGTGTTAGGACGCTCCATTCCAGTGGCGTAGCTAGGGGGGTGCGAGCGGTGCGGTCGCACCGGGCATCAACAGGAAAAGGGCATCAAAGTCGACGATTAGTGTGTTTTTTTCTTTGTTTTTTAGACTTTATACCATTTTAAAGGGCATCAAGTCCTTTAAGCCGCACCGGGCATCAAAAGGAAAGGGGCATCAAAGTCGACGATCACTTTGTTTTTTTAGAACTCAACGTCGATGATTACGTTTTTTTTTTTAGAAGTCAACATTGACGATCACTTTGTTTTTTTATAGAACTCATCAAGAGAAAAGAGGGATTAAAGTTGACGATAAGTTTGTTTTTTTTTTTAGAAGTCATCAACAGGAAAGGGGTATCAAGTCCCCCGAACCGCACCGGGCAGCAAATACCCTAGCTACGCCACTGCTCCATTCCCATTAAGATGAGCTCCTCACTTTTCGCTGAATTTTTCAGGCATTGCGTTTTGAATCGCAGAACTCGACGCCGCGCTTTGCCTCGTTACCAAAGCGAATGAATACATTAAACATTTCTCCTCCTCGAGTGTAAATTAAGCCCACCTGTATTTACCAGATAACTGTGAAAATTGAGAAACAGTTAATTTGATCATTGGCAGGAGAAATGCTTACTTTCAACGCCTGCTATTATAATTTAGCAACTACGTTGTTTGTCACATTAGAAGATTTAATTACGATATCATCCACTCCACCTGGATACGTGGTACTCCACTACTGTGCGGTTTCGTAGAAATTTCCTTCCACGCACCACCAAACTGTGGAATGCCAACCACCACCAAACGCGGCAGTGTTTCCAGGTCGGTACGATATGGGTACCTTCAAAAAGTGCGTCTATCTCCACCTCAAAGGCCGGCAACGCACCTGTAGCTCCTCTGGTGTTGCACGGGGTGATCATTATCAGGTGACCCAAATGCTCGCTTGCCTTGTCCTTTTTCCATAAAAAAAAACCTTAAACTGATATTGTGTTACCAGACCGAGGAACCGTCCTTTCTGCTTTTTCTTACTTCAATAATGATTCCAGATGGTTCAACCTTCGATTTCATCGTGGTAGGCGGTGGCACCGCAGGCGCGACGCTGGCGGCGCGGCTATCAGAGCTGCCGTACAGCGTGTTGCTGATCGAAGCTGGAGGAGATCCGCCCCAGGAGAGCATTGTAAGTACAATATAAGCTTATCTATAGAGCCGTCCGTTGCAAGGTGTTATTATTGTCTATAATCCAAATACTCTCCCGGAAAAGAAAGACGAAATAATTTATAAATCGTGACAATCTGTCACGGTTTCTCACAAAATGCGGGATTAATGTCAAATATAAATGAATATTATTATTACTAAAAAGAAAATTACAAATAAAAATATGTTTTGTTACTCAAGATCCCAGGCTTCAAACACGTCATGAAGAACAGTTATTACGACTGGAATTTCACAACAGTTGACGATTATTATTCAAGCCAGGCGTTAGACAACGGTAGACAGAAACAACCCCGCGGGAAGATGCTTGGCGGCACCGGCTCTATTAACGACATGATATATTCCCGGGGCTTCCCCGCTGATTACAATGATTGGGCTTCTTTAGTTGGAGACGAATGGAATTGGGCCAATGTTCTTAAATACTTCAAGAAAACTGAATATTTGACTGACGAAAGAATTACTGAACATCCAGAGCTGGCACAATTTCATGGTTTTGCAGGGGAAATCGAAGTGGCTGGGTATCGTCAGTCGACGTTCACTACTGACAAATATCTTGAAGCTTTCGAGGAATTGGGCTTTAACATAGTTTCTGATATGACGAACCCCGATACCATAGGTGCGGGGCGCTTCTCACATACTATACGAGATGGCAGACGACACAGCTCCCTTACGGCGTTGCTGAACCAAGCCTCTAAGAGAACTAACTTGCATGTATTGAAAGACGCACAAGTTACGAAAATTCTAATAGACAACAGCACAGCACACGGCGTTCAAGTGTGGCTCGGTGACGCCGAAGTTTATTTCTACGTGAGTAAAGAAATTATAATAACCGCAGGAACATTTAATACTGCCAAATTGTTGCTCTTGTCGGGAATAGGACCCAAAGACCACCTCGAATACGTGGGCATAGAAGTCGTTGAAGATTTGCCCGTAGGGGATAACTTTCATGATCACACGATGGTTCTAACATATTTGGCAGCAGAAAATGGCACCTGTGATAGTGACGAGGAAACTTCACACATAAATGCCATCCAATATCTTTACGACAGAAGTGGTTTTTTGTCAAAGACATCTGATTTGGGAGCTTATATTTCTTTTAATAATTTAACCATAAATGTGCCAGATTTCGCCATCTACCCGTCGTGTATGCCCGTCAATAGCGGTTTTTACACTTCCTGCCGTGAAATGCTAGGTTTTCAGGAACATATTTGTAAGAAAATAGAAAATATTAATAGAAAGTACGAAATATTTTCCCTAGCTGTAGTAAATCTTAAGCCGAAATCAAGAGGACGAGTACGTTTGGAGTCGCTTGATCCTCTTGACCCTCCTCTCATACATTCTGGAACTTTCAGCGATGACAGTGATCTAGACAATTATCCTGAAGCTATCAAAACAGCGTGGTCAGTTGCTGACACTAAATATTTTAAATCCAAAAAGGCATTTGTAATCGACTTAGAGCTAGACCAATGCAACGGTACCTATAACGATGACTATTTAAAATGTCTCGCTAAAAACACCGTAATGTCCGCGTGGCACGCCGTGGGTACAGCTGCTATCGGTACGGTCGTGGATTCCAATCTAAGGGTCAAAGGTATCAACCAGCTGAGAGTGGCTGACGCTAGTGTGATGCCCAGCGTGGTGAGAGGCAACACCAACTCCCCCGTCGTCATGATTGCAGAGAAAGCTGCAGATTTTATTAAAGAAAATCTAGATTTCTTTATGAATATTATTAGTATGTAATGATTTAATTTTCTTTTTGTGACTACAGCAGGATTTTAATTAATGTATGTTATAAGAATTTGTGACAACCAGTATTATAATCTACTATGTAGTTTACTTTTTTAATTTTATCTTTTAGGAAGTAATTTTTAGATAATAAGTCTCTTTTCAAGACTTTTGTCTTATTTTTTTTTTAATTTGACATTTATTTTAATTTTGATTTGACATTTGTGTTTAGTTTTAACTTTTAAGGTGATTTTTATGATTACATTTTAATGATTGTGTGCTTATTTTATAATTGATTTTTGTCTTTTTAATGTAAAATGATGTGTGTGTTTTTTAATAAATTTTCTTCTTAATTATATTTTCTTTTCATTATCTTTCACCAAACTGAGAAAGAAAGAAGATATGTAAGTGGGCTTAGTAAATATATAATAATATATAATTGTATCATATTTAATGTTTTTATTAAATACAAACATATTTTTGATTTCTAAATACAGACATGAGACGTACGGACGAATGCTTCTCAGCGAATGTATTAAAATGATCAGAAAGCAGAAGCAAAACTAGAGACTATAAGAAAAATTAACGTGAATGAATTACTAATTAATGGTATTAATTTAAAAAGTCTAATTTCTAAAAAGATCTTCGGAACCTTTTGCTTTCATTATTTTTTTAGCTTTACGCTGTATTCCATGCATGAATAATAGAGAGAGGGAAACCTAGTGTAGACACTACTGTCCCATTTAGATACTTGCGTTCCGCCGTATTCTGGGCGCTTGGCCTTACCAGAGTAAGAAATGGAAATATTAAACATTTCACACGCTCCTGCCCTCGCGCCACGATTAGCGTCATAAACTTCAGAATGATAAACTTATTACTTATTTTTAAAATTATACCCTTGTTTTAGAATTATATACCTCGGACAAACAGCATCGAAGTGATGAAAATATACTTCTGAATGAAGTACTTTAGCAACACCATATATATTTTTATTTAAGGTCTGTCCTACGAAATTGTAAAATCATCCATATTCGTACAGCATAATCCTCCAGAGGTCATACTATTGGGTGTGTGACAGCCAGCCACAAGTCCGTCAGTTACATAAGTAATGTCAGTACTTTCACTAAAGATGCAAATGCAAGTTTTCACCCCCGGTAAGGATGTTACGTGATGGTATATACCTACAACTTATCGGTATATATGACTTATGTATGGGTGTAGTATATACATATAGTTAGAACTAGAGCTACTCGTTCTAAAGAACAAAAATAATTCTTATATAGCAGGGTAAGCTAAGAGAACTGGTGTTGAGACTAAATTGGACAAGAGGTGTGGAAAGTAGTAATCTTGAAGGCATTGTATGTTGAGTGGCAAAACTCAACGCCACGCTTTACATGTTTAACAGGGTGAAGAAATGAATTGAACCCACAACCGTCGCACGGCGCGCACTGCGCTGTTGCGTCACCTCGGCCTAAATGTTCATTACGCATGATATGCAAATAAAATCCAACTAAAGAGTTAAAGTTACTCTTTTATTGACTGTCCGCCTAAAAGGTAATTTTTAGTTTCTGGACAAAATGGCAATATTTTAATTCACGCTGTATCCCGCAGCGGGGTAGGCAGAGGGATTGCGTTGCGTGTTGACTGGTGGAACTCAACGCCGCGCTTTGTTTCGACATCAGAGCGATTGAACGCGATGGTTGCGTCTGAACTTGCAACCACCACACAATCTAATATAAGAAAACCGTATAAATATTAATATTAGATATTCTAAATTTTTGTATTGATTCTATTCCGTAATACAAAAGTGGCATGAAGCGTAATTAACGAAAGCCTTCAAACATTAGCTAACCGCACGGCGGCGCGGCGGCGCGCCGTCAGTTTCAGCTGCTATGAGTACATTATATTACAATATTTATGATATGAAAAATGAGTATATTATATAGATAGATATTTTTTTAATTTTTACCCTTCTAAATTTCTAAATCGCTCTCAACTCTAACATCAACCTTGAGATGCCCTTTTATTGGATTATTAAAACTGCATCTGAAGATCTATCTCAGAGTACAGAACGGTTTATAAATACGGGTTTAATGAAAGGAAATTGTTTAAAAAAGTGTAAACCCATATATTTTGTTGTTCCAAAGAAAAAAGTCGTAACATTTCGACATACTCGTAGCTTGACAGTTATATTGGCGACGGTCGTCAAGACTGTACAATAAGAGGTGCAGATTCGTATCTCGTTACATTGAAATTTTTATTTACTTTATAAATATTTTTGTTGGTTTAGACATGATAATTTATCCATCGCTTAAGGTAGACATTACAAATAAAACATATCCCCATCGTTGATCAAAAAACCACAATAAAATATTGAAAAAAAAAATGGAATACGTATTATAGAAAGTTAAGTAAAAAAATACTAAAAATTGTATTAAGGATATTTGAAATATATATTTTTTATTTTTTTACCCATACNTATGAGTACATTATATTACAATATTTATGATATGAAAAATGAGTACACTAGTTTTTCTGGATATATAGATATTTTTTTAAATTTTTAACGTATTATTACGTAAATACGGGCCATTTCTAAATCGCTTTCAACTCTAACATCAATCTTGAGATGCCCTTTTATTGGATTATTAAAACTACATCTCAAGATCTATCTCAGAGTACAGAACGGTTTTTAAATACGGGTTTAAAGAAAGGAAATTGTTTAGAAAAGTGTAAACCCAAAGAAAAAAGTCGTAACATTTCGACATACTCGTAGCTTGACAGTTATATTGGCGACGGTCGTCAAGACTGTACAATAACGCCCGATGTTAATAATCAATCCTAATCCATAAATGGCAACCATAGATTGAAATAGACAGAGATGGAGGACGGCATGCAGGTTAGTGATTGGATAGACATGACAAAAAATCCAAGATTGACGTTAACTGGAGATCGGAGATACATTATTAACATTAGGCGTAAGAGGTGCAGATTCGTATCTCGTTACATTGAAATTTTTATTTACTTTATAAATATTTTTGTTGGTTTAGACATGATCATTTATCCATCGCTTAAGGTAGTGGCAACATTACAAATAAAACATATCCCCATCGTTGATTAAAAATCCACAATAAAATATTGAAAAAAAAATGGAATACGTATTATAGAAAGTTAAGTAAAAAAATACTAAAAATTGTATTAAGGATATTTTAAATATATATTTTTTATTTTTTTACCCATACAACACATATAGGGACAGGTGCGTCCTACCGACTGTACTTCCCCTTGTCCGGAGTTCCCACTTCCGGTTCCTTGCCGGCACTGCACGTCAATCACTGGAGTATTAATGAAATATGATGTAAGCATTGGCGATAGGCCCTAGAATTATGTAACTGTATACGTGATAGTGGATTCAATTTCATTTTGTCTTTAAATGCAATTATCTTAACGATATTTTAGTATTATCTTACATTAAGTGAAGCCAAATGTTTAAGAAGACTTATAACCCATTAGCAAATGGCTAGATCTCTTGGACGGTATACAAGAAGCGCGGGTTCGAGTCCTGTTACGTTCAAGTTTTTGTACATTATCTAAATGTATTGCAAAATCTTGTCATTAAATATGTTGTATTTCCGCAGTGTCAATATGTCATATATTACAGTTAGTGATATCAGAGATAGTTTTTGCAATTTGTGGCCAACATATTATTTAATTTCGGAGTGAACGATTGGCAAATACCAACTAAGTAATTCTTTAAAATTTAACATAATATATTTATTACATACTTAATATTGTAAAGTAAAACAATTTGTTATTTTTAAATTAGATAGTCTATTTCCTATGGAAGCATATATAGAGGCTACAATAGAGCCTATAGTCCGCCATTGGGGGCGAGTTACAGTTAAATATATTGCAAAACGGGAGAGCTTGAAAGCCTCCGTCGCGTCTAGCTCACAGTACGGCCCAGGAGTCGTGGCCGCCATAATATTAGGCTTTCTGAACTTTAGCACATTCGCGAAAAAAAAACTTAAGTAAGAAAATTTAAATATGCGTCGCCATTTACAGTTACAGTTCTTTTGACCACGCAGGCGAAGTTGAAGGTAATAGCTAGTATTTACATTATGTATATATTTGGTAATACAAAAGCTGTAAATTACTTATGTAAGCGTTATATTATACTTATATACACATGTATTAATTACGAAATGACATGAGATCTGAAATTAATTAAAAACAATATTATGTAATGTCTAGAGTCCAGCCCTGGCGCAGCGTGCAGCGTACAGGGGCACAAGCGTGTGACTGTCAACGCGACAGGTTTTTCGGTTTGATCTCCATTTGAGGATATGTAGTATTTGATATTTTCATTACTTCGCTCTAGTAACGAGGCAAAGCGCGAATTCGGTGGAAAGTGGGGAATAGGAGTTTCTTAATTGGAAGACAGCGTTTTAACACTCTGTTCCCTTTGCCGATCCATTACCTGCGTGCGGGATACAGCGTGAAACTAAGACAAACACAACAGATCTCTGTCAACTAATGTACCTAGAAACCACGCAGAAAACTCAATAAGAGCGATCAACCGTTGCGATGCTACTTACCAATTTATAAGCTATTAATATTATGTCAATACCGAAATGAGTCCGAGTTCAGAAGTATTGGCTTGTGCCTCTTTCGCTATAATAATTTGACATACCATAAATGTATATTTAAAACATCATATTTTTAAGAATTTATGTATACGTATAGTTAAGTACGGGTCGGGTGTGACATAACACAATAGGAGTACTGACTGCGGCCGCCGCTAGGAACACCGGAGACAGCTCGTTCCGCCTCGCTTTCACCTGCGCGTGCGCCACCGCCCGCGCCGCCCGCGCCACCTGGCCCGCACTGACCGACGGCTAGTTGTCCTGTTGCCATGATGACCAAATACAACTGTTTTAAGTAAGTTGTATGAACAACGTTTCATATATAAAGGAATTTATTTATGGTCCAGATTAATTCAAATTCAAATTCAAAATATTCTTTATTCAAATAAACTTATAATAAGCACTTTTGAATCGTCGAATGAACATATGAACAAAAAGCTACCACCGGTTCGGAAGGCAGTTNTTTTTTCGATCTGGTGTAAAGGTAAAGCGCGTCATTGAGTTCCGCCACTCAATACGCAATGCTTACCCTGTTGTGTGCAGGTTACACAGGTGCGTGAAAATGTACTTTTAGTACAACAAAAATATTTAATAACAAAAAACATTAACTAAGAACTCTACATTTCAATACAAAACGAAGAATTCCATATCAAAACATAATTTTTCGCAACACACTCACGTACCTACATAAATAGTTGCCTACAATAAACAACAAACAATCGACAAAACAGAATGTTATTCCACATAATAAAATAATTAAAGAAACAANATATATATGTAAGATATTTATTTATTTAAATTTATATTTTGATTTTTTCGGTCTGGTGTAAAGGTAAAGCGCGTCATTGAGTTCCGCCACTCAACACGCAATGCTTACCCTGCTGTGTGCAGGTTACACAGGGTGCGTGAAAATGTACTTTTAGTTTTAAATACAACAAAAATATTTAATAACAAAAAACATTTACTAAGAACTCTACATTTCAATACAAAACGAAGAATTCCATATCAAAACATAATTTTTCGCAACACACTCACGTACCTACATAAATAGTTGCCTACACTAAACAACAAACAATCGACAAAACAGAATGTTATTCCACATAATAAAATAATTAAAGAAACAAGTAATAATTTACAAAAACAAAGTGTAAAATCGCGACATGAAACACACTTTCACCCATTCAGACTGTCAGCTTTGGAGCATCAGTTGTAGTGGAACGCGCGCCCAGCGAGGTCGTGTACCGTGATGACATATCAAGAATGACAGACGAGAAGTCATCCACGGAGACCGTCACCGTCGTGACGGCCTTCCCGACTGTGTCAGAAAAATCTGAGGATTCGACAGAACAGTTGATATGTAAAACACCGCAGAAGAATGAAAAGAAAAGTGTTAAAAGTGTCAAAAGTGCAAAAAGTGTTAGAAGTGAGGGTAGTTCTAAAAGGATTGTAGTTTTCCTGGGTCTGGGACAAGTGTTTTTGGGGGTTTTGCTGGTGGGCTCGGGCGCCTTGGCCGTGGTCAAGGGGGCCTCGTTGTCCCGCGTAGGAGCAGGCCTGTGGTCAGGATGCGTGGCGGTGGTGGCTGGAGTGGTAGGAGTGC
The DNA here is from genome assembly GCA_036379175.1 of Heliconius cydno galanthus. Lineage (NCBI taxonomy): Eukaryota > Metazoa > Arthropoda > Insecta > Lepidoptera > Nymphalidae > Heliconius > Heliconius cydno. The sequence goes on from JAKRZM010000077.1 coordinate 54,026, forward strand.
TTGCCGGCATCAATGATTGTTATGGATTGAATAATTCCTCTAGGTAAGTTGGTGTTTTTTGCAATTATATATAAATATCGCTATCCTCATTTGTAAAGAATGATTTTTGACAGAATTTCTAATATTTCGTTATTTAATAAAAATATATACAAACCATGCAAACTCTACAATATATAAAAAATCTGCTTACATTCGATTCAAATTATCCAGACATATGATTACAAATCTTATATAAAACTAGCAGACGCGCGTAGCTTCGCCTGCTTATTTGCGCCCTTAGGGGAGAATTTTAATAAACCATGAAACATATTGTGTTCAATGAAATATTTTTAAGAGTCTGAATTTCAAATTTTATAAAAATCGGTGCCGATTTCAAAAAAAATCCATACAAACTTTGAACCCCTATTTCGTTCTTTAGGGTAAAAATTTTTCAAAATCCCTTCCCTTCCCTTCTTAGTGGCAAGTCCAGAATACGAAACTAAACATCGTTTCTACGCACAGCGGTTATGGCTGTGCGTGCGTCTTGCCTCAGTCAGTGGGAACATGTCCTTTTATATATATATCTATCAAAATAAAAACGTTCACATAGGTACTAATAATATTCCACAAAAAGAAAGTTCCAAGTGAAGTAATTAATAAGTAGTTAAATAGTTAAATTATTTTTATAATAGTACTATTTGGAGTCAATGTCGTGCGCGTGCGCAGTTTTTGATGCACTTTGCTCGCGTGCGCCTGTTTCCTAATCACTGTGGTGTATAATTTAACGTAATTCCTTCTTTACATTTTATTTAATTCTGACTAGAACCTACAAAAGGAGGCCAAGCGTGCGTTGTGGGTTCGATTCTTACTCAAGGGAATTAATTGTTTATATTCTCATTTCGCTCTGGGAACGGGGCAAGAGCGGCGTTGAATTCTGCCACTCAACACGCAATGCATCTGCCGTCACTGTTAAGTGAGGGATGGAGCGTGTAGCTAAAAAAATAAACCTATTTACACAATTAATTTTATGTTCCGTTTTAAGGTGAACCGCTTTTAAGCGAATTTAATTTTCAAAATCTTAAAACGGACATACATTTTTACACATATTTACATAACCGAGGATAGGATAGAAGATAGAGGATATCTTCGTTTAAAAAATACCCAAAATTTACTTTGACAAACGAAATTACTAATCTTATAAACGAAAAGAAAGGTATTGTAACAAAATTGTGCTTACTTTGTGACACAATATTCCATATCTCTTTTACATTATATTTCAGTAGTTGAGTATTGTATAATAAAAATGTGAATCCTCCAATACTGTCTTGTCAACAGCCTATATAAGCTAACATCACTGTGGAGAGGATGTGAAGAGAGAATGATATTTATGAAATATTTAAAATTTTTATCCATTGTTTGTTTTTCCAAGAGACGCGTGTTCAAATTCTGCTGTGTTCAATTTTTATACTTTTTCTAAGTATAATTTTATTTTTAAGTACATACTAAGTAACAATTACACACTATATTTTAGACGATCCAGTCGACACCAGTAGTATTTATTATTATTCATCGAAGTTATATATAATTATTGTAAGTAACTTATAAAACTTATAAATTATATTTTTTCTTATTTGTGCATTTTTCTTCCTGCTTCCAGCATTCCAATAAATTGTTTTTCATTTATACAGGGAGGTAAAAAAATAAAAATATATTTTACATTAACTCCATAATAACGACTTTACCGTAATATCGTATTCCATATCATAATTGATATATAACTGTTAAACATAATTATAGAATTAAGTAAAAACTACTAATAATATAAAGAAGTCCGTCTGTCGTGCCGCCTCGCCTGTCCGCCGCTGTGTGCCAGTGTCGTGAGATGTCATGCGTGAGCGCATCTTGTCGCCGTCGCTTCCCCAAACAGCTACAAATTATAGTTCATATTGAATACGAGGATTTTGTCAATTATGGCATTACGAATAGGTACTTTTAAATTGTTAAATAATATTAAAATGTTAGTAGTGTCAATCTTATAGGACCTAATAGCAGGATAGGCAGAGGGAACCTGGGAATCTAGTGTTAAGACATTGCGTTTCCGTTAAGAAGCTTCCGCTCCCCACTGTTACGCCAAATTCTGGAGGCATTGCGTTACCAGACCGCACTTCGTTACCAGAGCAAGGACATGAAAATATTAAATAGTTTAGTTTCGCGGGTGCTCATCAACAACATTTAGTGTATAAACGTACATACATGTATTTTACGGAAAACCCTGGAAAAGTAACAGAGATCATTTAACAATTCATCACATCACAGCCCGTAATTAACTATTATGTCTAAAGCTATAAAGGAAAAGATTATTTTTCATACCTAGAGATAAAAAGAAAAACAGTATAATAATAACCATCATGCCGTTAGTGCATTGTGAGTGAGGCGTGTTCCGTGCAGGTGCAAGAAGCAAGAATAATTTATACGTGCTCTACTGCCTCGTGCTGGCCTAACCCAGTCAAGCATGTTTCCTATTTCTGGTAGGCAGCGTGAATCTAGTGTTAAGTTACTCCGTTCCCGAATTTCGGAGGCATTGCGTGTTGAGTGACGGAACCCAACGCCGCGCTTTTGCTTCAACATCAAAAGCGAACATATGAAAATATTAAATGTTTAATTTCCTCGAGTGGGAATCGAAACCACAGGCTGTCGTGTTTACAGCCATTCGCTTGTGCTCCTGCGCCACGAGTGGCTTCATTTTATTTCTAATCTGCATTTAGATGCCTCAGTATCATCATCTCATCTGGTACTAATATCCTCGTGAATGACAATAATACATACTATTAAATACTCTAATACAGACACTATAAAGCTCATATTGATATGGCCATTCAAGAAAAGCATCGTTGAAGTCTATAATTAAAATGATATAAGTCATCTTAGTTTCATCTTGATTGAACTTTTTGTATATTTTATGGAAATTGAAAGAATATGAGGAAATGTATACATTTAACGTCTTTATTGCGTTAGAATTTGAAATCCATAGGTATGATGATGATGAGGGATGACGATGAGATGAGCGTTGTGGGATAGTGGTTGTGGATTCGACCGTACTCGGGAGATGTTATATTTTTCGATCTGGTAGGCAATATCACGGCGTAGAGTTGCACCACTTAAAATGTTTCGAAAAATGCTTGGCAGACAATGAGGGGCGGAGGGTTTATTTTTTAAATAAATTATGACCTTATAATCATTTTAGTCATATATTTTATTTTAATCTATGTAACATCATATAAAATAACTGGACAAGCGCGAGTCTTCTATAAGCACCTGTGATAGAAGATAATTAAGTTCACATAAATAACTTTAAACTTTATATTAATTATCTAAAAAAATACTTAATATAATATCTTACCTACGAGTAGGTACGTCAAACAGCCTGTTCGCTGTCACAGCGGGGAGCGAACTATATCTAAATCTGAAATGATTTAAGACATCAAAATGACTGGTTATAATAATAATTACACGCCTACAAACATACTACAAGTTAAATGTTTTGCCGTCTCTACTCTCTACTCTCTACTCTCTACTCTCTACTCTCTACTATAGAGATAATGGATAACGCACTAACATTATCCGTGTCGTAATAGCGTGGTGACGTATAAATTGTTTATGGTAGAGACGTCCATTGACACAATATAAGGACGACCCACGAACAGCCGCGTTTACACAATATTGAAACTTACGAGCGAAAGTTAGTCCGTCATTAAGGACATTTTATGAAGATAAGCTTTGGCTTTGATAGCGTGTCATTTGGACGTATGCTTCACGAGAAAATGTAAAATTAAAATCAAGCATCTACTCAGTGCTTGCTCTGTCTGAGTGACATATGGGTGAGTATCTCTTGTCTCCCCGACCGGTGTCGCTGTAAAAGCCAGAAGGCCTAATAGTAACCTCAAGTTCAAAAAAAGGGCCGTACAAAGAGAATTGGGCGGTGGAGGAAGACGAACAATTAAATATAATTAAATACCTCAGCCTACCTAGCTAATTGCCGAAAGATAACTAAAAAACATCCATCTCAGTTTGAACCTCGTAACTATTTTAAAAAGTTTGATCATCATTAGAACAGCAATTGCTAACAGTTAGTTTTGATCGACACCTTTATAATGTTTTAACGGTAACGTGTCCAAGTTATCTCACTGCGCTCAGTACCTACTTATAATATATAATTTACAGTAATGTCGCCAATTTTCAGAATGTCATTTTATTACATGCAGGTAATAAATAAATATAGGCTTTGCGAAGATTCATTTATATTGTCAATGATAATAAAATTGGTAAGGAAGTTATAAATAACTGTAAATTATTTATTTAGACAGGCGTATCATATTTTTAACCGACTGCGTAACAACTCAACGAGAGTGTTATCGTTTTTAGCCTAGTCAGCCAGACCTGCATATTTATATATTATGTCTGTTCCTTTGTTCCCTTGCAACTGTTCAGCCAGTTGAACTTGTATTGTGTATATAATTAGTATAAGTATTAAATAAATGTGTTTTGCCCACAGTACCGGGCTGTTAACGGCGTTCTTGGCACTGTCTCTCCTGTGCCTCGCGTGCGGCAACAGCGCCGCGGTGCTCGCCGCCACCGGCCTGCAGCGGGACTCGCTGCGCCAGCCGGTGCCGGAGACACTCACTAGTTTTGAGGTGATATAACTTATACAAATATTTTCAGATCTAATGTAGTATGGTCGACGCTGTCATAGTAGCGAATATAATCAAATATGCACCAGAGCTATTTGATTTTCGGATTTTTTTTACTTAACCATGCGCAGCAAGTCAGATATCCTCGTCGGCCGTACAGTACTTGCACTAAGGGTACATGTGTTGGATGGCAGAATCTAACATCGAATCTATCAGACGATAAGCAGGTCATTGCGGAGTGGAGATCTTATGAGTGTAAACATTTTAATTGTGCGCTCTATCCCGCACACAGAAGAGTAGGCAGAGGGAACCCACTGTCTGGAACCACGCCACGCTTTGCCTCGACACTACAACTAGTCGTACACGACTGGCCTACCAGCTCGAAGGCCTCTCTATAATAACATTGTCACGTATTCTACCCATCTGTATGTAGTTCGCAAACATTGCATATATTACAATGATCCCGCAAAGCCAAATGAACACAATCAGTGTGTCTTAATGTTAGTAGATGCGGTTTATTATGCACCAGTTACTGCATTGGGCAAGTAAAGTGGTTACTTATGCAATAATATGCTTCTCATTTTTAATTCACTTTGCTATCTATTTCAATCTTTTGGAGTTTTTTCTTAATTTAGAAAATATTTTATTTTTAACACGTATAAAAATTTTAAGATATTGGGACGCGTTTGTTTTTTCTGCCTACTCTGCTATATTAGAGATGAAGCGTAGCGGTTAACGAATTATAAAAAAAATACATAAATATTATTTATTTGAGGCCAGTCCCGGTGTAGAGGAAAAAAGTGGCGACTATAAATGCAACGGGTTGTGGGTTCGATTCCCACTCAAGAAAAATAACTCTGCTCTGGTAACAAAGCAAAGCGCGGCGTTAAGTTCCTACACTTTACACGCAATCAAATATCAGAATTCGGTGGAAAGTGGAGAACTAAACTGTTTTATTAACACTATGTTCCCATACCCTGCCACGAGACCATGAAAAGAAACATAAATATTACATAATATTTTAGCAAAGTTCAAGGACACTGATGAAACATTACCTACTGCTTATATATCATTAGATGGCATTGTACGTGCTTGCCTCTGCCTGAGCGTGGGAACGTAGAGCTAAATTCCTTATAATAAAATAATTTTATAATAAAATAACAAGTTTTTTATCAGCTTCAAATTGTATTGCGCTAATAGCAAGGCAGGCAGAGGCATGGGCACGGAAACCATGTTGATTATATGCATCCTGGTAAAGAAACTGCCCTCTATTTAGGGTCTTAGGGTGTAGGGAAGCACTAAGAAAGAATGTCCAGAAATTTTTCCGAAGATTTGTATTGAAATATTCTATGGATGATGGAAAATTACAAGCTGACACTTGTTATAACCATATACCAAGAATTCAATTCAATTCACTTGTTATAAACTTTTGAAAGATAACACATCTTTTGCATAATAGGTACTTTAGCCTATCAATTAGGTCTCATCTCAAATTTACGACATTTTTATGCATATTTTAAATATTTTTGTAATTCTCAGTATGAGAAATAAAATTTAAATATTATAAAACAATAAAAAAAAGAAACAGTTGCTTCAGTAACTTACATTTGGTATCACCAGTACATAGCTGTCGTGTGAAACATGTCATAACGCCAGAACGACCGACCGCATTCAGAATATATTTTATTGCGAAAACATTGCTCGGCCTGAGGTTAGCCGCTAGAATAGGTAAGCATGGTCTTAAGTATGCTCTTACCTGTGGCTTTCCTTGCGTGGCTAACTCGTAATAACTAAATGTGGTAGTATAAACATGAAACAAGGGCCAGCTAGGAACTTTTCGTAACTTATACAAAACTTCTTGGAAAAAATTTCGGGACATTCTCTCCTCATCCTTCTCTACATCCTAAGGACCACCTTACATGCCAAATTTCAACTTTCTACGCTGCTCTATATATGTAGATGGTAAATATGAATTTACCAGGACCTCCAACCCTGTGGAGACTCCGAATGGCCACTCAAGATACAATGTATCGAAAATTAGGCGGCGAGTGGGGAACCGAGTGACTTGACACTATGTTCCCAGGTTCCCTTTGTCGTCCCTGGTATGTGCAGGATACAACGTAAAGCTAAAAACATAACATTCCAACAAATAAAACCGTTTCTAACATTCATATATTTTATTGCGCAAACAGTCAACTGTTTGAGGTTAGCGGCTAGAATGGCTATGAATAGTATAGTTTTTAAATATGTATGTACCTACATGTTGCGAATAAAGTTATAATTAAATTTAAAAAAAATATATAAGAAATGATTTCAAATATTTTAGTTTCTCAGGGATATACAAATAAAATATAGTTGATTAGTTGTGAAATGTAGTTAATTTAGTAAAAGCGCTGTAGCTCATTAAGGTGTATATAAGACACGTATCTTTTGAATTTTTATAACATACAGTACACTGAATATTAACGTATAAATATTTGTCCACAGGATGAAATGCAGGCATGGACTCCAGTATTAGCTAACATAGCGCTCCTTATCATAGCCTCAGTGCACTGCCTCGTCTGCGTCTTCTCCATTTACCACCTATCCAAGAGGGTGTGCCCTTGCTTCAGACCGAAGCAGGCCTTCGACCACAATCAGTTCGACCCCAATTTCAAGCCGGTACAGCCATGCGTGTTTCATGTCGACGAAATAAAGAGAGCTCAGGAGGAGAAAATGAGAGGGCACGAGCTTTGCAAGAATTTGGAGGCCAAGTTACAAGGAGATACTATTAAAAAGAAAAAGGTGAGCCTCAAATATGTACTTACTTTTAAAACGTTTAGTAAATCTTGAGGATTCGAACAAGCAATTATAGTGTGTAATAGCCACATGTTTTAAATTTCTTAAGAAACTTTCTGCATATAAATTAAAACTCAAAATATTAATAAAAAAAATATTAAAAATAATAACGGAATTTTTGTTACATTATATGCTGAGCGGCTGGCGGAGTTCCACGCCGCGCCTTATCTCCTTACAGAGCGTGAATTTTTTTTCCCCGTGTGAGAACCGAACCCACAATCGCCTTATATTATACAGTCAGAGGCTTCGCCGCTGAGCTGCAAAAACCTCGACTTATTAACTTAAAAAAATGTAAATGTATATATAAGATGTACTAATATTTACCTACGTACTTAAAGTAAGTTAAATTAATATTTATTTTACAAACACAGTTTAGTAGGTATAGCAAGTTGTGCAAGACCGGACAAACGGAATGACCAATAAAACTAGTATTTGTATAAAAAATCGATTGCCTTGATTCGAATGCGCGACCTGCATGGGACTGTGGACGGACAACATTACTTATGTATTACTAGATCTCTCAAGGTCCACTGATTGATTTAACTGCTGTCAAAGTAAATACAATAAGTTAATAAGTAAATAATACGTCACGATAACAGGCAAATACATATTTATTTCGTCAAACAAGATGTTTTTAAGATCACGCTGATCACTTGGACTTGGACATGATGTTAGATACTCCGTTCTCCGCGAATCGACTAATTCTCGGAGACATTGCACGTTGAGTGACGGAACTCAACGCCGCGCTTTGTCTTGATACCAAAGCGAGGAATAAAGGCCGAAATAGTAGGAGACGGAATGTCTCAATACTAAATTTCTTCTGCCCGATGCCTATCCTACTACATGCGGGATATAGCGTTAAGCTAACAATTTTTTTTGAAATATCTACTCTTCTTCACGGTGTAGATATTTACGTAATAAATTATTAATTATCTTATTTATATCATAATTTCATTATCCAGGAGGAAGCCCCCGAATACGGCAGTGCTAACAGCAGAGAGCGTCTAGTAACCAAGTGGCTGGGTCACCACCACACCGTCGTCCCCACCGCTGTCCGCCCTCCTCGCAGTAAGGGTGTGAGGAAGGCCAGGAAGCCTCCCATGATGCTTGTCCCTGCACATCCGGCTAGTACGGTAAGCCAAGTTCAATTATTAAATTTTAAAATAATTAATATAGATAATATAATTTTCTCGTCAGCTGCTACCAGAAGAACTGCTTTACAAGATGAGAGCTTCTAGTTATGGTTGATGATGTAATATTTGATTTTTGGATATGAAATAATTAAACTGTATAAAATTCTCTCGTTACTAAGTGACAACGAACTGCCTGTTATTGGCGGCGTAAAACCCTGAAATTGGTCAGGTTTCTGGGGGAGTATTAGAGTGCTAATAGAGAATTTCCCAAAATTATACAAATTTGGGATTTACCATGTTTATATGATATTTTACTAGTTTTACTCCTAAAAGTCCACTTAAGAAAACCTGCAGGCTACAACTAGCATAAATTACCTTTGTTTCCTAAATACACCATGTTTTTTTTCTAATTCCACTAAATATCATAGAATGGCGTACACTAAATCTGCCTTATCATTAGTTCTAGATAAGTGCCTTATAGCTGTTCGCAGCGAAACGTGTTAGAGCACAGTCGTGATTCCTTACCGACCCACTGACTCTTGACTCTACTCGAGTTAGTTGTAACTGACCACTGAGCACTGTGTGGTGGAATGTATAGGTTCGATTATTACTTCAGAAGACTAAAAGTATTGCATGTTGCGCATTGTCTCGCCAGACCGGTGAAATAAAAACAATTTATTCCCCCGAGTAATATTCGAACTCACAAACATCGCATTTATAGTCAGACCTAGCCCCACTGTGCCACAGCGACGTCTAAACTTTCTCAGACGTTAAAATATGAAATAACCTGAAAGTAGAAAGCATCTCAAGGGATATCTGTAATTCCACTATAGATTAAATATTCTATATGTACGCAGTACGAGTTTCCATAGCGGCACTCGTTCGTTTTCTAATTAGATAGATGCCTTCGCCATTCTCAGAAGACCTTGCACTACTAAAATGACTATAATTTGCTATTCTATATAACTGGACAGTTCAGTTTTAGCCTTTTGACTTTATTTAAAGTATTCTTGCGAGTTGGTGTGCATAACGTTGTATCCCGCGTATAGCAGAGCATGCCCTGCTCAGCAGCTCTGCCCTTCTGCTGGCAGGAGAAACTTGGCTAAGACACACATTACGTGTCGAATGGCAGAACTCAGCGCCGCGCTTAGTGTTTTTACTAGATCGAGGAAATGAAAAGAATTCACTCCCTGGAGTGTGAACCGAAATAACAACCGAAGCCTTTACAGTTGCACGCTGTGTCGCTGCACTATTACTACATCTTCGTATAAGTAAGAATCTTTTACTTTGGGAAATAATATTGTAAATATAAAATTTGGAAATATTCCCTGGAGTACTTTAGTTTTTACAATTTTGAAAATTGTTTAATTAGCTTAAACAAGTGATGATTTTTATATTTAAGTGAAGACAAACAAAGCCGTGAACAGCAGTAGTATGTACGTATATAAAATAATAGATATATTACAAAGACACTAGCAGGGGTATAGTTTCCGCATGCCGCTGTTGTCTTCCTGCATCAGTGTCATTGTTGATGCTAATGATTGTCTGTACGAGTACATGCTGCACTGTGACAATCATTATTAATACAACTAATATTGTTACATATTTATGCGAATATTATATTTTGGAATATTCGGGACGTGTTTGGTCGGAAATGGCTTAAGTCACTTTTCGCAATCCATATAAATACTTTTCCGGAATGAAGAAAATGCAGCTATATGCTGGGGTTCTAATACAGTTAGTTACAAAGGTTTCTATGGTATACGTTATGTATATATTATGTAATGTGAAAAATTGCCTCCCAAGTCTTTTATCTATTCCGCTTGTAGCACCTGTTGTAGGCACACTACTATATATGAACACAGATGAGTATTGAAAAAAAAATTAAACCACCTTGTTTCCTACTTGCTTTTGTCTATAAAATATTTACAGAGTATGTAGAGACATATCACTAACTATTAACAGCAAAATGAGAATCAGCACAATTCCCACAACTCAGCATTAGCTGCGCGTGCGCATGCCGCGCGCCGGCCGCGCCTGCGCTGAATATTCGGTGCTCTTTGATCTATTGATCCACATCTCATCCGGATCTATTCCTAAAACGCCGCTACGACACACGAACAGTTTTTTAAATGGAAATTGAATAAATACCTGAGGGGTATATCATCTCTATTATTCTAAGTGTATTTATTATAAAAGAACAAATCAATTAAAATAATAAAAATGCTACTTTCTATGTTGAAATTTGATGATTTCCTAAGAAAATCATATTAAATAATTGTAATAGTTGTTAATTTTAATCCCCAAAACGATAGTTCTTGATTTAAAACTACGTTGGAGGATATCTTAGTCTTATATGCGGAAAATGGGGCACAGACTATCCCGATAATGAAGGACGGAGTGTCTTAACATTAGGTTCCCCGGTTCCCTCTGCCTACCCTCCTATGTGCAAGATGCAGCATGAAGCTAAAAAACACTTGTACAAGAACGCACAGAAAACAAATATTAACCAAAGGAAATGCTTTATCAATAATCACCAAGACCAACCAGTAACAGTACAGTGCAGTGCGGTGCGGTGCGGAACATTTCTAACACGCTATGTTTTTTGCCGCGGCGCCGCTCGTTCCGCTCTCATAAGCACGATCAGAGCTCGAGGCAGATTATCCAGTCAATTGTGGCGTGGAAAGACAGTAATGGAATTATTAAATCATTATTAAGAGGAGTTGGGGCCGTAGTGGTGCAGCCGTAGCTGTAAACGTGACGGTTGGTGTTCGATTCCCGCTCAGCGAAATGATTTATTTATGAGTTTGAGTTCCTCGCCTCCTCCACCCCTTAACATGTCACGAGTTGTCTTGGTACCGGAGCGAGCAAATGGAAACGAACCCGCAGCCGTCGCCGTTACCTACAGCCCCGACGACATTTAAAATGTTTTAACAGTAATAATGAACCACATGACACTCACACACCACCACCGCCCCACATATTTTGGAAAACAAAGTAAACAATGAGCGGTAGGTCTCTCGCCTCCATAATATTAACACACTTGCTGGTACTTTACAGCCACTTTCGCTGCCCATCCTTACTTTGCGAGTCGCGAGCGCCACATTCCGTAGATTTACGTTCGAATGTAAATACTAAATATTTTTAGAGGCCAGTCGTGGCGCTGGGACACAAGCGGGTGACAGAAAGCGCAAAGGTTGTGGATTCGATTCCTACTTCTGCCAGTCGACATGTAGTGCTTTGAGAATTTGGCGGAAAGTGTCACGGACGGAAATGTCTGAATAGGAACGAAGTGTCACAACTAGGTTCTCAGCATACCTAAGTGAAGCTTAGAAAAAATATTTTAACACATTTTACATATATACGAGTACTAGTCGCCATCCGCGGCATTGTTTGCGGATTGTAAGATGAAAAATGGAAAACCTTAGATTATCCCGTAGCCTTAAGAATGTCGAGAGATCCTCTCCTATTGCTCTCCCACACTCCTTAACCTATTTTGGAAAATTTCAGTAAAGTCTAATAGTTTCGCCTGTGTTCACTCAGTAACGAAAGAGATAATTAAAACTAAAAAACTTACACTAAAACTATTTTAGTTTTGACAATAATTTTACGAAAAGTAAAGTTTTCAAAAGATGAATTGTTATAAAAATATTGGCTTTCCTCAGCTCGTGTGGTTTACCTGAGCGTTGCCATGGTAACTGGAGCGAGGTGCAGATGCAATCTCATCAAATAGCGCTGTTTCGTGGAATTAAAGAAATACTATTCTATTATTTATGTACTCGTAGTTACACACGATGCACTCGCTTATTGCGTTTCTTACTTTGTTTTGCTTAAAAAATAGTTTTTAATTGGCGTGTTTCGTAGTTAGTGATCCTTGCTGCTAAGCCATGTCGTGGATACCAATTCAAGATTTATTTGAAAGTTTTTTGTATTGCTGGTTGTGATTAATATAGCCTATAGCCTTCTCTATAAATGGAATATTCAATACAAAAGACTATTCGAACCAGTAGTTGCTGACATTGGGCACTGAACCAAACAAACATTTCAGTTAAAATATTAGATACATATTTAACATGTAAATTTTAAATGTGTAAAGACATTTAAAATTTACATGTTTAATTGAAGTTATCAATAAAATTGATTACCATAATGAATAAGTTCCGCTACTCAACACGAGTCTCTCCACTCTAGGTGTCCTACCCTGTTATGTGCGGGATATAGCGGGAAGTTCAATCACATTAATCAATATGGCACAACGGAAACATAAACAATTAACCGTTGCTTCTCGTGCTGAAACATCATAAAAGATTGCCCTTTACCAGTAAAACCGTAGCAATTAGCCGTTCGTCGTTACTCCGCACGTGTTAACTTTAGTTGTAATACAAAATATTCATTCATGGTGGCGCAGCGCAGGTGGTTGTATCTCGCATATACCCTACCCTGCGGTAGGCTGAGCTGACCTGATCCTCGACAATGCTTGTTGCGTGGTTGAACTCATTCCGCGTTTTACCTCATTGACACGTCGACAAAATGTATATAATTCCTTCTCTCGAGTCGAAATCGAACCTACAACCGTTTCGTTTACAATCAAAGCCTCAGAGGTCGTTCCGCTGTGCCGAGACAGCGTCAAAAACTAATTATACCTATACATATGTAGATAATTAATTAAATTACAATTAAAGTGAGCGTGCAAAACAAATCACGAATTTGAGTAAAGCCATAAAAGGGCATATTATAAATGATAATTTCTGATTTATGATGTGAAAACAACTTTCTATAGAGCGAACACGCTGTATAATTGTAGTCTATTCCATTAACATTGTAATAACGGTAAGTTTAACATAATTGTGTATGTATATTCTTTTATCATTATCTCCAGTGCATAAGAAAGGGAGGGAAAGAAAATTTTTATTATGATTTTCGTTCTCCTTTTATTTGAAGTTGCCTGCGGGACCGCGGGATCGCCGGTTTTTATTAAAACAGGTGGATATTTTATTTCGTTTTGAAAATTATCCAAAGAATAAAATTTTTGCTCCGAGACTGCTACTGTGCTCCCCAATAAGATGTTATTATTATTAAATATATACACTAAACATTTACTACAATATTGTTCTCGAAAATATATTTCCACATTATTTTCTCGGCTATCAGTGAAAATGAAGAAAAAATGAAAATATTAGCTCCAACTCTTCTTAAAATTAAAAACTAAATAGATACGACTGGTTGTGGGTGCAATACCCATTCCAGAAAAAGATATATTTAAATGTATATTTTCATTTCTTTCCTCTAGTGCCGAGGGAAGCGTTGCGTTGAAAGTTGGAAAAGGAGTGTCTGAATAGTACGTTCTCTCCGCATACCCTGCTGTGCGCGGGATACTGATTATGAAGCTGATTTTAAATAGATGCTTCGAAAACACGATAGTAAATACGAACATTGAACTGTTGCGTAACAACCTGTTCGTCTCACAGTATTCGCAGAAGAGAACAGCCTCCACACTACTTTCCCCTTAAACTTATTGGCCATTGAATGCGGAGCGATAGAGGTTTTTTTCTATTAACTGAGAAAATGACCTACTTATAGTTACAATAGCTTATCTCGTATTATTCTGAGATGTGTATGACATATAACACATTTCGAGGTCCGTATTTATAAACCACTCTCAAGATCGATCTCAAACTTCAGAGCGATTTATAAATAGGGGCCTAAGTAACGGTGATGTAACGTAGACTGGCCCAATTGTTAAAGTTTTTTCAATTTTTATAGTAAGTCCAGAGATAAGCGCATTCAAACAAACAAACCCTTCAACTCTATAATATTAGTATAGATATAGAAGTAAACAGTATAAATTGTGTCAACATTTTCGTGGATATAGGCTAAAAACTTTTTTTTATATATGTATCTTTATTATTTAGGTATATTTTATAATATATTCGTTGTGTCTGTCATAAGGTTCTTTTCTTTCCTTTAAATCAATTTGAACAAAAAAAATGTGAAACATATGAAGCTAAAAACTAAAACAGGCTTCCCCTTACATACATGTAATTCCTTTTTCAAGACTCACAAGTTACGAAAGTTACCCACTAAACTACTTAAGAGAAACTCTAAAGACGTAAACCAAATGGTCGCGCTATAAAAACGTAGAACCAGTGGTCAGTGGACGCAGACCACGGCGGTTATGGCGGTGTCCGGCGGTCGCGTAGAAATCGCCCCAACATTCCTTTTATTTCCCATTTTAGTTTTTTTCAATACAACTTTCTATATGAAGCTCATTAGTCTATGATTGCTTGTTGTGAATTAAATGAGTGTGGGGAAAATTATAATACGTTTTTTTTATATCATTATCTTTGACCACTATGACACGGTGTGGATTGTAAGTGCGGTAGTTTTAGGTTCGATGTAAACTTAGGGTTATGAATTGCTTTTATTCTAACGCTCTGATAACAAGACAAAGTGCGGCGTTGAGTTCACCAGTCAACACGCGATGTCTCGAAAATGGACCGGGGATTGCGTACCAATTCTACCACATACACTCATTTTGTATGAAAATATTTATATTACCTCCTATTATTAAATGATATAGACAACAAAGACCTGTTCTACCTTCAAACCTTCAAAACGCGCATTGGTTTACTACCAAGGCGAGGAACTGAAAATAGTTCATTCCAACGAGTGGAAATCGAACCCACCACCGACGCGCTCACAATCAGACAAATACTATAAATATATGAATCATCTAAGTTATTAGCTGACCGAAGAAAACGTTCGTTAAGCAATAATAGTTGGTTGTAAAAGATAAACAATAAGGAGGGGGTCGTCGACCGCCGTGGGCTGGGAAAGCCGCGCTCGCACGTGACATTGATTTCAGATATTTGTGGATATTTATTATTTATTATTTTTTAATTAACACTGTATGCCGCTTATACTCACAGGATAGGGAGGGAACCTAGTGTTAAGACTCACATTTAGGTATACATACGATAAATATTGTTAGTTTATTAATATTCATAATTTTCTAAAAGTAGATTGAAAAAATAAGAATATATAAAATGTAATCGTTAGTGAGTTGGAATCAAACCATAAACTACAATGTATAGGCAAATAAAAAATACTTTCTAGTTTTCTTTTCATAGCTTCACGCTGTATCCCAGAGCATAGAGTGGGGCAGGCAGGGGGAACCTAGTGTTAAGACACTCCGTCCGTGCGGCGGCAATCTATACCACGCCTTATTTTTTACTCCAACGAGGCAATGAATATAATTATTGTCATTCCTCCAAATGAGAGTCGAACTCACAATGGTTACGATGGCAGCGTAGCCCTGTGCACTACACCACGACGGCTTCTTGATTTTTTTCATAATCACTATTCTTAATAAGGAATTATATAAAATCACCTCGTTCACGTATTTCCTAGGAAACGTAATGTAAATCTAAAACCGCAAAAGAACTATCTATTACGAACAATCTAATAGTTACTGGTTAGATGTGTATTTGTCCTTTGAAGGTAATACTAATGTTAGTAATGTGTATGAAACACTATAAAATTATTTCTTTTTTTGAGCTTTATGCTGTATCCTGCATATAGCAGAGAAGGCAGACGAGACCTGAACATACAAAATATTTAAATACGTTCCACACTTAAGCTCTCCGACTCAACACTATTGAGCGAGGAAATACAAATATCAAATATTTCATTTCCTCGAGTGGGAAACGAACCCACAACCTGTTGTGTTTACAGTTACACGCTTGTGCTCTTGTGCCACGATTGGCTTCAAAAAATATTTATTTTGGGATAAATAAGTCTTTTCTTCTAATTATGAACAATTTAATATGTTATCATTCCTACGTATACAAGAAATAGTTTATTTGATAATGTTCTAAACCCATGGTCACTCGAATCATTTAGTAGTTTTTGCAGGCCATTCATCCGACAGCAAGAAGCATGTAACGAGGCGTCGTGTACTCGTGTCGTTGCCGATGCGTACGACGTACGAGCACCTTCTTTATTAGCAATCGAATCATTTCTTGATTTTTTAATAGATACATTGAAAACTGTGGTATATTATAAATCTATTTTGATTCTTTCTTTTTAAGGTTCCGTACTTTTTAAAGAAAAAAGAAAGGTTGTCTTTAGTTACCCTGTTGTTAAATATTCTGTCTGTATCGCACTCACCCCTGTATTTTAAAATTAACTTAATTTTGGTTGTAACTATTATTTAAGTTGTTTTACGTTTTAAAATTGTTAATTTAAATTTAAAATTTTATTTTTACATATATATGTATCTGTGTTAGATTTTTTTTCACAATTACCATAAGTTAGGCACTATAAATGCTTGCTGTGTCAATATCTAGAAATATGCAATAACGCGTAATTGCTATGTTTGTGATTTCTTCTTTATGTGAATGTATTTAGAGTGTAGTTTGTGTCGTAGACCAATAAACATAAACAAAATATTATTACTGAGCGACAGACTGACTGAAATTACCCGGTGTAGAACGCCGAAACTTGAAATTTTGTTTCTTGGGGAGTGTAGAAAAGAGGAAGAGAGTTAATTTCTCGAAATATTTACGAGATTAGGAAAATTGGTGGAATTTTCTACTATATTTTTAGATAAAGCACCTGTGACCCGTCCCCGTCCCGTCGCGCCGGCCCGCTTTCCGTTTCTACAGCGAGAGTGGACGATTCGGTTACGCATAAATTATACCAACAAGTTATATTTAAAAGAAAAGTAAAATGATCTACAACATCGAAAACCTTACGGTTTTTATAATTTTTCTTGAAAAACACTTAATTCATGAAATATTTGTTGAATTAAATATTTTTTTATGTATCATGGAAATATTTAAAAGTAGTATTATTGAGATTCAAATCAATTAAATGTTCATACCAAATTTTTATATATATATTTTTTTAAGCACATAGAACCAAATATTTGACATTTGACTAGGTAAGATAAGTAAATTAAATTGTATTTTGTATTTGAAGCCGCTACATTCTAATAGAAATTCTAAATTGTACTGAGCTATAGTAGCATTAGATATGTATTACAAGACCATATTTCCCCACATTCCTTACAAACTATAACGAATGTAACGCAACCTCGTATTGCGTGCGAGCTTAGTATGTCCACAATTAAATAATTGAAAGTTTTGTAATGTTGAGGCTAGTTGCGGTGGTGACAGGGGGTGGCCGTGGGTTCGATTCCCACGCGGGGATATGCTTCTAGAATACGGCGGAAAGTGGCGACCGGAAGTGTCTTAATGGGCAACGGAGTGTCTTAGCACACGGTTCTCAGGTTCCCTCTGACTACCCTGCTATGTGGGGAATACAATGTAAAGTTTAAAAAATCTACCTGTAAGTTCATGTTAAGCCCGATGATGATTTCCACCCGTCAACCCTCAATGTCTCAAAAACTTGGTGAATTTATAAGAAATATAAAAAAAAATCATGAAATAGATTACATTCCGAACATATTAAGCTTATATTACGATAATTTTAACATAATTTGTATTTGTATCGAAAGCTGAATGTCGGTAGTCGACCCCGGCGGCTGTCGGCGCAACACTTTACGAAACTAATAATGAGCTATCATTATTTATCAGGGCATTCGGGTCCCTCGTGGCGCAGCAGGCACTAGGCACAGGAAATACAATGGTAAGGGATAACGGAGTGGCTTAACACTAAGTTGGCAGGTTTTCTCTGCCTACCTATAGCTAGCTATACGTAGCAGGGCCGCGTTCAGCAATGTTTCATCGTTGCCATGGGAGACTACAACATAATGATTGATGCCTGCTCCCACTACCTACCTACTGTCATTTGCCACAATAACGAAGCCGGCCGGCGAGAAATGATCCTGGGAAGATAAATAAATTGAAAATTGTAGCGCCATCGATGGGTTTAATTAATCCCATTTTGGGATTTATATAGAAATTCAAAACCAACAATTTTTTTCAGCGAATTTAGTCGAATGAACATACTGTTATGTACACTAACTGGCTGGCTGGCTCGAAAGGTAGTTCTGCCGAATAGTCCCCAAATTCAGGAGATGATATATATAATTAACAATTTTATTATTTAACTAGCGGCCCTCCCGCGGCTTCGCCCGCTTGAACTACATGATTATCAGTTCATGTGTTCAGTGTCCCTTTATCTATTTCAGTCAAAAAATACTAAATGTACAGACAAAATATTTTTACTGTTTTATTATATAAGAGATTAAATGAAATGATCTTAATTTCTAACATTTTTACCCTTTATATATTCCTTTAAAATAAGAATAGGCTAATATTCTACAAATCGAAGCCACAACTCTCCTATCTAACTAATAAGTGCGTAACAGGGTTATGGGAACCTAGTGATACACCCAAATTCCACCATTTAGAGACATTGTATGTTAAGTAGCGGAACTTAACGCCGCGCGTTATCCGCAGAAATCTTAAAAGAAATTAAATTTCAATATAGTCATTCGCTCGAATAGGAATCGAACCCACATCCACAACCAATTACATTCCAATCGTGCCACGCCGCGTCTATATTATATAATAACAAAACAATTTACCAAAACATTGGGCAATATTGTGTACAGCGTGAAGCACTCGCGCCTCTAATACTGTATACTGTCATTTTGAATGACCTTTACTCGTGATCGACGTATGGTGGTGCAACTCCACACCAACTCCGCTCGCACGTTAAAATAGTCATTAAATAGCCATCAATGTATGAATGTAGGACTTTGATGATATTTCACATGTTCCAACAAACATTTAAGTTACGGCTCTATTAGCCACAGATTTTTATTATCTTCACGCTGTATCCCGCATATGGCGGGGCAGCCAGAGGGAACCTGCTGTTAAGACACTCCGTGTTGGGTGACGGGACTCAACTCGCTGTGTCTTAATGAAGACATTGAGTAAGGCGGCGTACAAGTATAGAGTATATCGCACGTAAATCGATCTACCGTCTAGGGCCGTCCCTTTCACCTGCTCGAGCCCTACATTCTAGGACACCGCCGCCGACGCCGACGCCGACGACGGTCGCACTTGCCAAATATCCTGTCATTTTGAACCATTTTAGTATATGTTCGGTTTATTACACACAAAACTTCAAGCAGAGTTGGTAGAGGGAATCTAGTATTACATACATACATCTACATTCCGTTCCTCCCAATTTTCTAGATTTTTTTATCTTCGTATCTTTTTACATATTGTGTAAAAAGATACTGGTGACAACTCCATATATTACTGTGCTCTTTCATATATTATTTATAATTTTTAACGGCAGAAACCACCGCCGGTACCAGAACCACTTCCTGAGATTAGCGCGTTCAACCAAACAAACAGTTCAGTTTTATAATATTAGTAAAGATATCAGCGGCTTCCACAGTAGCTAACTCTAACGTCAGCTATTCAGGTCACATACGGGTCTAGTGCCAGTAATTACGCAGGTACTATAGACGAGGGTAACTGTATGTAGATTGAGTGTTGGTTTGGTGGTAGTGAATGCTGTGATGAGAAAGNCTCCGCTCGCACCTTAAAATAGTCATTAAATGGCCATCAATGTATGAATGTAGCACTTTGATGATATTTCACATGTTCTAACAAACATTTAAGTTACGGCTCTATTAGCCACAGGTTTTTATTATCTTCACGCTGTATCCCGCATATGGCGGGGCAGCCAGAGGGAACCTGGTGTTAAGTCACACGCTGTCAGACGCTGTGTCACAGTCACACCCTAACTTAATGAAGACATTGAGTAATGCGGCGTACAAGTATACTGAAGGTAACTATAGAGTATATCGCACGTAAATCGATCTACCGTCTAGGGCCGTCCCTTTCACCTGCTCGAGCCCTACATTCTAGGACACCGCCGCCGACGCCGACGCCGACGACGGTCGCACTTGCCAAATATCCTGTCATTTTGAACCATTTTAGTATATGTTCGGTTTATTACACACATAACTTCAAGCAGAGTTGGTAGAGGGAATCTAGTATTAACATACATACATCTACATTCCGTTCCTCCCAATTTTTACATATTGTGTAAAAAGATACTGGTGACAACTCCATATATTACTGTGCTCTTTCATATATTATTTATAATTTTTAACGGCAGAAACCACCGCCGGTACCAGAACCACTTCCTGAGATTAGCGCGTTCAACCAAACAAACAGTTCAGTTTTATAATATTAGTAAAGATATCAGCGGCTTCCACAGTCCTCAGGATATCACATGAATTAGGTATTACAAGTCGACCGGTTGCTCAATTCGGCACGGCGAGCAGTTTTCATCTGAACTCTAACACAGCTATTCAGGTCACATACGGGTCTAGTGCCAGTAATTACGCAGGTACTATAGACGAGGGTAACTGTATGTAGATTGAGTGTTGGTTTGGTGGTAGTGAATGCTGTGATGAGAAAGGGACAAAAAGTGATTTAAAAGAAAATTATTATAGCATCAAGAGAGAAAAAACGGAATTCTAATTAGATTAGCTTTGTTGTTCGTCTGTCTGTCCATCTGTTAAGATAAGAAGATCCTAAAAACACATAGGTACTGACATAAAATGTTTAAAATACATAATCGTCGCGTCTAAATTATAACTAACTTTAAAGCCAAACATAATCTAAGTACAATTTAGTGAACCATTTATCGTAGTACTACAGTATACAACAAATACCGGCGAGACACCTGCTCTCAGTTCCCACGGCAACCGAAACGCATTATTTACTTTTGCGAAATTAGGCAAGGCTCGATTGAAATTCAACTGAGAAATTCCTTTGCAAATTATGTTATGGTTGTTATAAAAGTAGTATATATGTAATTACTTTTGGAATAAATAGGTAACGTGCGGCCGTTCTTGGCGCACTGACTAAAGGAACAGGTTGTGGATTCGATGCCCACTCGAGGAAATGTTTTTTTTTTTTATTTTGTCGCTCTGGTTACGAGACAAAACGCAGTGATGAGTTACGCCCTTCAACATCTCTCTGCTTACCTTCCTATATGCAGGATACAGCGTGAAGTGAAGAAACAATAGTTTCAAAATATTTAATTATGTGAACAAATATTTATAAAATATAATAATATGTATAGATAGATATGTTTCATACATAATACTTGCGCAAGAGTCGATGTAGCGCAATAATTTTATTTATATGACAATTCGTTGCACCTGTACGTAAGGTTGTAAAACTCCAGTACTCCACCGCGCCGGGTTGCGCAAACACTAAAAATGTCAAGGTTGCACTAATACATGTGTACTAATATTTGTAGCTTGTACGCTATAAATTACTAACTTATTGTATTTCTTTTCCAATTTCAGACTGTATCCCGCATATAGCGGGGTAGGCAGAGAGAACCTAGTATCAAAACACTCCGATTTCCCAAATTTCTCCCGAATTCATGACGTTGCGTCTTTATTTGTTTCCGATTCCGAAAATTATAAAAATATTTTATATTGTTTTCTTTACTTAGCTGTGATTAAATTAAATTGTTTTTAACACTAGCGTGCTATACTTTAGTAGTTTATGACTGTAACGTGAGGAATGTGGAGAACGGAATTTTTTAACACCAAGTTTTCTTTGCCTAATCTGTCGGCGTTGAGATCCGCCACGCAACACGATATGAGCAAAAAGTGGGGACAAAGCATCTTAATATTAGTTTCGTTCAGTTTAAAAAAAAAGAAAATAGTAATCTGTCAAAATGAGACAAAGTTTCGAAAGTGCCTCAAGAGTTATTGTGGTTACATACTCGTACACCTGTTTTTGCGCCTTTTACTCATATTTAACCTGAATTATGGGAAATTATTCGAGTGAAGGAAACTTGATTGATCTCAGTAATATAAAGTATACCAGCTTATTAACGGAGGCCAGTCGTGGCGCAGCGGCGCAGCGTGTTCGATTCCCACTCGTGGATATAAAAAAAATAATATTTTCATTTCTTCGCACTGGTAAAGCGTCTAAACACTAGGTTTCTTCTGCCTACTATGCTATGTGCGGGGTATGTCACGGCCGATGACTTTTTAAGTTTTAATATAATTATGTATGTATGTACGGTTTAGATTATGAAATAATTTGGTATGCGATATTATTTCTCAACTCTGTACTTCAATAGTGTTCACCAAAAGTTCTACCAGACCAATTTCAATATTAGACCTTTGGGGCGCAGGGGCACAAGCATGTGACTGAGGCGACAGGTTGCGGGGGTTGTTCAATTCCCACTCGGGGAAATAGAATATTTAATAATTTAACTTTTTGGAATTCGTGACGAGACAAATCGTGGCTCTGGCAAACACACAATGCCTTCACCGGTAACAGAAGTGTTTTGATAGAATGGACTGTCTTAACACTAGGTTTCCAAAATCCTTCTGCGTGCCCTGCTATGTGCGGAATATTACGTGAAGCTAAAAAAATACGGTCAGTTCCTAGGTAAAAATGTTTCGAAATGAAAAAGAGAGGACCTAGTGTCAGGACACTCCATGCCCCATTTTTCGTTCAATTTTCGAGACATTACAATCAAGTTGCGTTGAGGAATTCAACATGTAATGTCTCGCGGCGCTTTATCTTATCGATATCGATAAAACTAAATTTATCTCATTTCCCCGAGAGAAGTATAAAAAGAAATCTATACAATGTTTTCCAAATTAGTATCTATAAAAACGTGTAAATTACACTAATATGGGATCAGTAAGTTAGAAAGTGTCGTTAGTTCGCGGCGGCGTCCGACAAATAAGAGTTGCGGCTGACTTTTTATTTGCTTCACTGGATTTGACAAAAGTATAAAGTTTTTATAAGATTTGTGTGTTACAAATATTTTTTCATATATTTTTTTCTAGTAGAAAGTTTGTAGAGAACCGCTAGTCTAATGCTTATTAGCTGTGGGAAGCGGTCACAACGTCGATGCTCAGTTGGTGTAAATGTTTATTTTGGCGTTGTGTGTTCTCTATTATTATTAACTTTATTAAATTATTTTTTCATCCAGTTTTATTTCATAGAAAACTCTCAAAACTTACAAAATCTGAAAAGCTCGAGATCTCCAATTTTCGTACGGAACCCTCGGCGAGCAGGCGCGACTCGCGCTTGCCCGGGTTTTTGTGACAAGACAGGCGGGTTAAGTTCCGCTATGCAATAAGCAATAGTAAACAACTAATATCATCAACTACTAGCTACTCTGCGCCTGATGGGAGTCAGGAATGATGCAACGACATATTATATAATCGAACATTTTTTGTCATTTAAAGCAGATGTTCTAATGACTTGCGCAAGATTGATACATCCGGTTGCGTCACACTTCCGCGTAGTCTTAGATGACATGTGATTTACCACTTCCTGGCGACATCACTGTGCAAGAAGTAATATAAAATACCATCCTTATACATTATAATACATTTCAAGGCGAATCAAGTGCGATTGTAAACACAGGAGGTAGTGAGTTCGATTCCCATTCGAAGAAATAAAATATGTAATATTTTTTATTTCCTCGTTACCAGATAACGAGGCAAAGCACAGCGAAGAGTTCCACCACTCAACACGCAATGCCTCCAGAATGTGGAGAAAAATGGGGAACGGAAGTGTCTTAACACTACTCTGCCTTATTCTAACACTTACTTTTAAATGGACGTATCTAAAAAACAAAGATGTAGTTTCCAGAACAGAATACGCATAAAAAATTCCCAAAGCCATACATTCTATAACTATTATGCTAATATTAAAAAAACGAAAGCACGCATAATTATTTAAAATGAAAGAAGAAAGTGGTTAAGATCTAGTTTGCGTTAACTTTATTTATGCAGTATGGAAATATTTGACATACTTGGCGGTATGTTGTTGCTAAGAGGTCACAGGTTCATTTACATTCGCCTTAGCCTGAGTAGACAAACATACTAAGGTAAGCAACACCGCGGATTTACTAAATACTAAGTAAATCGGCGGTTTTCAAAATATAAGAAAACAAAATAAAAGAAAACGTTTCTGTGACAGGGAAAAAACCCATAACCATTTCGTTTATAGTCAAAAGCTCTCCTTCTGGATGCGGTTAAGATTTCAAACAGTTTAGTCTACCAAAATATTTAAAATTTATAAAATAAATGGTGCGTGAAGAACGGAGTGTCGTAACACTAGAGTTCCCTCTGCCTACCTTGCTATATACGGGAAGCGTAAAGATAACACTTGACCCACTTGGCACCGTGTGAAGTTTCGTCTGCCAAGAGGTTACGGGTTCATTCGTGATGGGACTACCGTTACTTTAATTGTTTTGTTTGTAAATTTTACCATTCGCAGTGGTTTGTGTGCTCAATTCTTGAATAATAAATAAGGTTAAGTTTAAACCGACAGTTTCGTTATGGGTTTCGTATAATTGTAAAGTATTCATTACTTCAGTAATGAAAGTTTCATTTCACATAGCGCGGTGTCGAGTTTCAGCTTTAACCATGCAAATATGTTTCGAAAATACAGCTGTACCTGGGGAAGGAGCATCTTAACACTAGGTCCCCCTTGCCTGTCCTGCTATATGGATCCAGCGTGAAATTAAAAAAGTATATGTTGTCTAATAAAAACATTTACTAAAATGACTAAGAAGTATTCAATAATATAATATTGCAATCTATATTCAGTATACGTAAATACAATTTGTCTCCTCACTTGCATTGGAAAGCCCAGAATGCAATATGTCGTTTTCAAAGACATACCTACTTCTAATAAAATACTGCCTCGCGGCCATTGAGCTTAGAGCTGACCCATCACTCACGTACCAATTGATAGCTGATGATGGTATTCTAGAGATGGTGATAGTGATATTTTTGAGATGTGTGATATTCTAGTTTCTGACATGATGTAATCTGACAAAGTGATACTATAAGGAAATATAATTAACGGAACCCTAATAAATAAAATTTAAATAATAAAAGCTGTTAGTCAATTTTAGGAGAAAGTTTTTTTTTAACTTAAAGCTGTATTCTGCACAGAGCTGGGTAGGCACTGGTAAGGAACCTCACCGCCGCGGTTTGCCTTGTAAATAGAAGGAGTTGAACTCACAATCTGTCGGAGTTACAGTCGCCCGCTTGTGCCCCTGTGCCACAACTGATCTCTGGAGAAAGTTCGCGAGTTCATTTTAACTTTATATACCCAGTATCTTCACGTCGGTACGTGTATGACAACCAGCATGTCTGTCACTTTGATCGCGAAATGCTTGGAAATTTCACATTCTCAAGTCGTGTCGCGCATACTTGAGCAGATTGCACTCACTCTTCCTCTTATCTGTGCATACAATCATTGCATTATAGATAACTAGAATCAATGCAAATATTTAGAAATATATACGTTTATATGTCGTATGTCATTGCATTTCCCACAGTCGTTGGCGACGATGGCGGTGTTCGAAGAGTACCTTTGGTCACGTCACCTGGTGTTCGGTGAATTTAGTAGTTAGTTTTTATGCTATTTTTATTTTTA
This sequence comes from Heliconius cydno galanthus, assembly GCA_036379175.1. Lineage (NCBI taxonomy): Eukaryota > Metazoa > Arthropoda > Insecta > Lepidoptera > Nymphalidae > Heliconius > Heliconius cydno. The sequence goes on from JAKRZM010000077.1 coordinate 80,102, forward strand.
CTGTCACTGACTTCAAAAACGCGAAAAAAATCGCCCGTACCAAAATTCCTTTTAGATTTTTATTTAAATACTTACACGAAGATCGACTAGAAAGTGAACGCCAGCAATTAAAATGGAAATTATGCAGGTCTTGGTGTCTTATCTCCATAATTTTATAATTACTAAATTAATGAATAAATAATCATGACGAGTGAGGCCAGCGCCTGGCTGTTAACGCGACTATTGTGGGTTCGATTCCCTGTCGACGGAATGAGTTATTGCCCTTTTCTCACTCTGATAATTGGACAAACAAGCAATATCTCGTAAACTAGGCGGTGCTTGTGAGGACGGAGTGCTTTAACACTAGGTTATCTCTCCCTGTCCTGCTAGCGTGAAGCTCACAAAACAATTTTTTTCTGCTGTTAGTTTTTATTAACAAAATAAACAAAACCGCTAACTTTAACTAGTATTCGATGCAGGCATTTAGAGAAGGTATCTAACTTCGCGAGTATTTGTACCAAGGTGGGCCGGTCTTGTCTCTGCAACGCTTATATCAAGTATTGAATGACATGTACGTGTTATGTTGATCATTACATATCTATATTAGGTTTTCTTTGTCTTATAATATATGTATTTCAAATTACATGACGTAGTCGAAGAAAAACATTAATTTCTATTACCTATTCTATTATTTAGGATGTAGCGAGCAGTGTAGCCGCGCATTTAGAAAACCGTCGAGCCTCTTGACTGTCCGAAATTAGCGAATAATATTAGTTAATTTAGTATTTATTTATGGCATTTAGTTAAACAGAACAGCTACAGCGAGAGGTGAGCCGCATTCCGGCGGGCCGCTGCTGCCGCTGTGACGACCAGCTTCGTGCGTTATGTCATCTTGCACTGTCTGTAGAATATGATCTCACGTCTGTTGTCCCTAGGTAACGTGATAGTTGGGGGCTTGTTTCCCTCCTCCTCCTTCCCTCTACCTACCTCGCTACGCGGGCCAAAATCGCTTACTTCGACAAACAAATATAAAGTAAACTGATAGTTCTTCTAAGAAATCGTCAACATTTACATTAGAAAGTAAACACACTAATTGCTCAATAAAATTTGCAAAAAGATAAAATCGTTGACCGACGCCATAGTGACTTTCAATTTAAAATTTAAATATAATTAATTTAAATATGTATGTATTGTATAAGACAAGAACAAGGACTGAAGAAAAAAAAACAGTTTTTTACTTAAGTTACGTAAATATATATTCACGTTGAAATTTAAGTAATATAGCCTAAAAGTGCACAATGTACGAGTATATTGTAATATATTTCTGTATAAAAGAAAAAAAGAAGAAAGAATCAGCTTAAAGAAAAAGGTATTATAACGTAATCAATTGTCGCGTGTTATCATGGAGAAACTTTAATGACCTTTCTTAGTTATTTATACTTACCCTGCGATATCTCTTAGCGGAGAGGCAATAATTAAACAAATAAAATCTTCTCGGATTCAAAAGCTGTTTCTAGTTTATACCAACTAACAAATAAACTACATAATTATATTACTTATTTCTTTTATCACACTGCAAATGACCATTAAAAGTAACATATTTTTTGCGACGACTTCAAGCATGCGGTAAGACGCACGAGGCTCGGTCAGGAAGTCTAAAACCTGACATTCCATTGTCCCAGCTAGCTAATGCCGGTCGTGACTGACTCGCCCACACTGTTTGTAAACACTTATTAATATTAACTTTAACAGGTTCAACCTGTATCCCGCATAAAGCAGAGTACGCAGGGAGAGCATAGTGTTAACACACTCTCTGCCTACTCACATACACTTGTGCCCCTACGCCACGACTGGCCTCAAAATATCATATTTCATTTATTATTATTGTGCTTACTGACTTGTGGCTACTTACTGATGAATTAAACTTAAGAAACGTTATTTTACCCACTTTCAATTCCTAGATCATTCTACATATCATAAACAAATTTATACGTGCTATATGCATTATACATATTTTCATATATTTGTTTTTGTTTTCAGTTGGGAAGAGTACCAATGAGCATGGTGGTACCACCGCGGTACGCCACACTGCCGCTGCCCCCCGCCCCGTACGGCGCCCCCATATATTATCCTGTACCGGATGTAAGTTTATATTTCTTTGTTACTTATATCGTTTATAGATCAAATCTGTAAACGTACGTCGTCGCCCTGAAAGGTTCACACTAGGTTCCCTCTACCTACCCTGCTAAATCCAGAATGCAGTGTGAAGTGGAAAAAATAATAAAAACTTGTATTAAATACAAACTATAAACATTGTTCACTAAAAACTCTTCCTGGGCTTCATTTTAGATTTAAAATTATTATTATTCGCAAATATGGACAAAATTAATACGTAAAATATTTAATTAAAAATTATATAATTTGTGATTTTGAAAGCGTTTTGTCTGTCTGTTTCATCTGTGTGTTAATATATTCTTTACATTTATATGGACTAAAATATTTGTAGGTTATTTGTTATTCATTTTATAAATCTTATTCTTATTAATCGAAAATATCATGTTTATGAAATGGGTACATAAACTATAAATACTTTGTATGACGTAATATTATTGCTTGTGATATTTAGGCCTTAGCTATTTATAAATAAATTATTTTGATTTTTGGACATAACAAAGAAAATGACGATAAGTAGTTCGAATAATACATAATGCGGGGTTGAGCTCCGCCACTCATCACGCAATGCCCCGAGAATTAGGAAAGTAAGCTACGGATGTCCTAATTTGAAAGGTTCCTTCTGGCTAAATAAGAATAAGTCATTTCATTTCCCAATTTCCACCTATTTCGAATATTTTCACTAAACGAGCCGGCTTATGCCGCGACAGTGCAGTGGTGCGGCGTCTTACTTTTGTGTCATATTCATACAAGCTGTTGCGAAACAAATCATTGGCTGGTGACCCTCAGAACGGAGTGTCTTAACACTAGGTTCCCTCTGCCTACCCTGTATTATGTGGGATACAGTATGAAACTGAAGAAAATTTAAACTGTTACCCTCAGCGCCGTCGTCGTCGCTCCCCCCGAGCCCGATCAGAGCGTCGAGCTCGTCGCCGTCAAGAGGCCCAGCTAACGAGGTCCCTGGAGCGCATACATCGCAAACGTGCTGAGAGGGACCATCCCTCACTGGACGACCTGAAGAGGACGTATACTGGCTTGGATAGGTGAGATTAAGGTTTTTAATATCTTTAAAGTCTAAAGACTAAAACCCACTAAAGTTTGAATATTATATTAGAAAACGTTTAAAAAAATTTAAGTAGTACGGTAAAGTAATTAGTTTGAAGTGCTTTAGCGCTGTATCCTGCCTGTAGACGGTACGCATAAGATACCTTGTGTTGAGATACTCCATTTTCCACGCACTGCTTTCGATACATTGTGTGTTGAGTGGCGGAACCCAACCCAACTAAGTAGGGGAGAGCGCGAAGATGCTTACAAAAAATCAATTTTAAGTTTCGTACAATTACAACAACCGATTCGACGCGAATAAGGAACAATAACAGTTGTGAAAAATTACAAATTAATTTCAATGCAATCCCATGAGTTTCATTTAAATTCGTAGAAATAAATATTGAAATATATTATTAAGAATATTTTCAATTTATAAATTTGACTTTTCATTATTAATTTCAACATCGACGTTGTCCATCACTTATACGGTAACGACCAATTGTTTAATTTTTTTTCATTTGTTTCGTTTCTATTGACATAAAGTGGTGTTGACTATAACCTCAGCTTAGAGGCCAGGCGTGGCGCAGGGACACAAGCGTGCATCAGTAAACGTCACAGGTTGTGCGACACAACAAACGTCGAGGAAATGTAATATTTAATATTTTCATTTCCTCGCTCTGGTCACGAGGTAAAGCGCGTAGTGTACCGCCACTCAACACGTAATGCCACTAGAATTCTGAGGAAAATGAGGAATGGAAATATATTAATGGATATGGTTCTCTGATTCCCTCTGCCGACCCTGCTATAGGTGGGGAACCCGACCCACAACCACAGAATTTACACTGCCACACTATCCCACTGCGCCACGACGGTTACTCATATATAAATACAATATTAAATTCCTCAAAAATAATTTCAGGGCATACGCAGAACAGTTCATAGCCGTATGCGACGAGAGCAGGCACGCGGCGGAGCACCACGACTCGCTCGCCAGCTCTGGCACTGAGTCCTCACAATCTAATCAATCCCAGTAAAAGAAAATAATACAGACATTGTTCACATCCTTTATTCAACTAGAAAACATCAGGTAATCTTCAAATAGCACCAGGAATCACGGGTAAGACCACTCTCGTTTGGGAGCTACGATACGGTTACACACATACACAGACACGTCAAACTTGTAACACCCCTCCTGTTTGCGTCGCAGGTTAAAATAATCCAATAATAACCAAAATTTCAATGGAAAACTGAAAATAATAATAATTGTAGCTTTTCCATTGTTAATATTTAAAAATCTACAATTATTATTGTAGCTGGATAAATTAAAATGAGTCATCATATTGTAACCTTGTTATTATATAACTTCGCGGCAGAAGAAATTGTGACCAGATTCTCCATTCTATTTTAATTATTTCAGAGCACCTTTTATACTTTTATTATTATTATAAAATTTGCTTTATTTTGTAGTTATTAAACTGCTATTTTTTATGAATATATGAAAAGTAAAAGCTTTATCGTTATTATAATTAAATATGTACATTATTAGATCGTAAGCTATAATAATTAAACTCAAAGACTATTATATAAATATTAATATATTCCATACATTAATTATACAAAATTGTAATCCGCTTTGAAAAATTATTTATTTTTATGGTATTGTTATATTAAATAACTGAGAGCTTTGTCTTTTTTAGCTTCACGCTGTACCTCTCACATAGCTGGGTTGGCAGAGGGAACCTGGGAACCTGGTGTTATAAGACAATCTGTTCCCATTAAGACATTTCCGTTCCCCACTTTCCAATGAATTCTCGAGTTATTGCGTTTTGAACGGCGGATCTCGACAGATCCGCCGTTCAAAACGCAATAACGTCGAAGACTCGACAGACTTATTTAGAAAACATAGAAATCATAGCGGATTTAAGCCCGCACTTCTTATTGTCCACCATCGAACGTATGGCGTTATTTTCAGAGCGCTTAGGCAGTTTCCAGGAGCCACAGGTTCAAATCCTAAATTAATTACGTTAATTTTTTTATATGTTTTCTAAAAAGGTATACATATCATTTCCACTATTCGTGTAAAATAAAACATTATCTTCATCGCGACTATCATTAATCAACAATTAATACCACCTTTAGGGACTAATTCATAAATTTCAACAAAACTAAAGTAACTAACACTCACCTACTAACTGAAAGTGTCGTAATTTAAGACCACGGGCGGATCTAACATTAATAGCTACATATATAGGGCAGAAATTACAAACTTTTTTACTTAATATAAATACATAATAAAAAAGGAACAGTATTTAATCGAAATACAACGACAAAAAAAGAGTTTTATAGCTAAAAAGTAATTTAAAATTTACATTTTTAATTGCTATTTAGTATTACAGCAATTTTTCAATATATTGTTTACCGTCCAGTCCTTGAATTACGACCATGTGTACATTTGTTCTTTATCGTCAAATATCTGTGTTATATTAATTATACATACATAATATGTCTAAGATCTATTTATCTAGCTTTAATGTTTCGTAGATGTAAAACTTGTATACACGAAAACTCTAAGATCATAAATTATCTTCAAGAAGTGCATAATATAACTGAAAAGTTATTTTACTAAATTAAACAGATTTCAAATATCTGTATCGAAGTCGAAGAGAAGTTGAATATCGAAGAATGATATAACTTTTAATTTCCGAATTTATGGACAAAGCTAGAAATATACACATATACTTACGAAATTTAGCACTAATTTCAACATTGTGACATACAATGTCATACTGAAAACCTTATTTTATTAAAAGGTTCATCATCATCAATCAATCAACAAAAGTCCATCAGATTTGGAAACAAAGAGTTTTATATCTGAAAAACCTTTACTTAATCTTATTTTAGTTACTTATATAGTTAATTTTAACTTGTAAATTTGAACTCAAGTCCGATGTACCTAACCGGTGCCAAATCGTCTCAACGACACCATTGGTATGTATATAACGCATCTAAATTTGCTCAATTTTTTATATTTTAATTTAAAAGTATAAGAAAATATATTGAAATAAGTTGGCAGTTTTTATTTTAGTATAAAAATGATCTGACTTGGCTAAAATATACTGAATATTAAAAGTCAACTAATACTGTGTGCAATAGGTGAAAGGGTAATCATTTCTTATTTTATTAATAATAATATAAACAAGAAATATTAATTAAATAAGAAATATTATCTTTCATTAAATATAATCGGCCGCCATTTTGGGTTGTAACGAGTTTTTGAAATGTTAGCCACAGATTAAAAAACATGTTTATTTAGATTAGTCTTTTTCTAGCTTTATTTCTTGTTACCACGAGTTATATTTATGTTTTTAACAATTTATATTTTTAGCAATCATAGGCTATATATAACTTTCGTGTTTATTATTAAATGTTTTTTTAATCTCTTTTACACTTGTACCACAGATAAACATATAATGTATGTTGCACTTTAAAAAAGTACCTATATTCTATACTTTAAGATTTTTTACTTTTTGAAACCAGTCTTATTGAGATTAATTAGTTATAACATGTACATATATAAAGATTAAAGTTAAGAATTTTTATCATATTAAGCAAGATGAATACTATTTTTTAATATGCAATTGATTTTTTTTTAATATTTACTAAAATTATTAATTTAAATATTTTTTACTTAAAATGATATAAAAAAATAAATATCGGCATGTTAAAAATTTGGATTTATCTAGAGTGTATTTTTTTTACTTTTTTACGATTATAACATAGATATTAACAAATATTTGTATATAGAAACGCGATTATTTAATGTATAAACTGCTTGTAAAAATAATTAAAATTTTATATGAAATACAGCATTTTTATTTGACAATTAATAATTATTTTAGTGCAAGAACCTATTTTTTAAGACGTAGTTGCTAATTTCAAAAACATTGTCTCAGTACAAACAGTGCCTAAAAAGGGCACAGGCACAATATTAGGTTTGTTAAAGTAAAATTTATAAAATATTGTTTTCATTAAGAAAGGTAATGTTGAGCTCATATATTATGTTGTGATATAAAATAAATACCATAATATTTTCTTTAATAAGTAATGTATCCTTTATTACTTCGTCCAATACAGTACAATACACATTGAAAAAACTTAGTATTATTAAATAATGCTTCAACCCATACAGATTACATTTTGAGAAATTGTACGACTCCGATGACAAAATAAAGACTCGAAGAAAAATTAATAGCATTGAAGACGAAATCTTCACAAAACAAAATTTTTTTTTCTTTACGTAGTCCTAAAAAGTAAATTAAAATTCATTATCACTAAGCGCAGACGCTCTTCCCGGATGAGCGCTTGTCAACCTCAACTCACTCTCCGACGAACTGCCCAGGGAGCCCTCAGTGTTAGAACCCTCCGCACCTAAAAATATTTACAATTTTTTTTTCTCGTTATGGTAACAAGGCTAAGCTCGCCGTTATGATCCGCCACTCTTTTTTTTGATAGCCTCAGGAATTTAGCGGAACGTGTTGAACTTAGTGTCTTAACACTAAGAGCCTACCCTACTAAATGCGGGATACAGCGTGAAACAAAAAAAAAGATTTTTGTTACTTTTTTTGTTTAGCTTCACGCTTTATCCTTAATAAGGCAGCCGCAACATACCTATGTATTGAATAAGACTAGAAAAAATATTCCAAAATTTACAATAATTTGGACGAGCTTCGAACCCGCACCTCATAGAAATCATCAAAGCCAAGACTACCAAGCTATTTTTTTTGTAATAAAAAAAAACAAAATATATAAAGAATCTAGTTATACAATAACAGCTTAGTGTTTACCCACCATGCACGAGATCAGCGTAGTGGTCTGCGGCCGCCAGAGTCCGCGTGGCGGGGCGCGGTCGAGACCAGCGCCCGCCGTCACCTGCCGAGTGTCGANTTTGTTTAGCTTCACGTTTTATCCTTAATAAGGCAGCCGCAACATATGTATTGAATAATACTAGAAAGAATATTCGAAAATTTACAATAATTCGGACGTAGCGAGCTTCGAACCCGCACCTCATAGAAATCGTCAAAGCCAAGACTACCAAGCTACTTTTTTTGTAATAAAAAAAAAACAAAATATATAAAGAATCTAGTCATACAATAACAGCTTAGTGTTTACCCACCATGCACGAGATCAGCGTAGTGGTCTGCGGCCGCCAGAGTCCGCGTGGCGGGGCGCGGTCGCGACCAGCGCCCACCGTCACCTGCCGAGTGTCGACACACAATAACAAATATTAAAACACTTATTATATTATTAGAATATGTGTATAAGTATTTTTATCATATGTTAGCAGAATGACATGGATTTAAGAATTTATTTGACTACTATTGTTATTGTTAAATGGACAGTGCTTTTTTTCGTCCAACGTCGCGCTTTGTCCTTTGTCAGAGCGAGAAAATGATAATGATTAATTCCCCCGAGTGACAATCGAACTCGGAACTGACGCCAAACCAAACAGACGCTGTGGCGCTATACAAAAATATGTATTAAAAGCATATTTTATTTAATGTGATTGTACGGTAATATTTTAAAATTATGAAAACTTAAATAAAATTAATTATATTTCTTTTTTTTTTACTTATTTAGATTCACGCCTACTGTGCTATAAGTGCAATAGCACATCAGGGAGCAGAGGGAACCTTGTGCTAAGAGTCAGTTACAAAGAAACACACCGCTAAGTTTTGAGAATTTAGGTGTTTATAGTGGCGAAACTCAACGTCGCAATCCTACCAATATTATAAATGTGAAAGTTTATGATAATCGATGTTTGTTCCCCCCTGGGAATCGAACCCACCATAGCCGCGGTTGTAGTCACACGCTTGCGCCACAGGGCCACGAAGGTCACAACGAGCGCTTGGATGTTAAACATGCCATTTTAATTTTTTATACATAGACATTAACATAGACATTCTAGACATCTCACCATACAACTGAGTTTCAGACATATCCGTATCAGAGCTGGAAGGGTCAAGTTCTTCCAAAGACTCCCTTGCTTGCATACTACCAAAGGCATTGCGCGCGTTTGGTCCCACTCCTGAAAAAAATATTTAGCTTTTTTAGCTTGACTCTGCACCCCCGTTACAGCTGGGTGAAGGAAACTTAGTGTTAAGACACTCTGTTCCAACAAAATGTTTAATTTTGATTAGCTTCACAGTGTATAGATAGGTGGAATGGAGATCACTGGGCACTGTGGGATAACATACTCCGTACCCTAGTTATACATTTTTATCATATAATTATAATCTCACTAATTAAAAATATCATAAAGCAACTAAGTGCGGCGTTAAGTTATGCCTAACATTGACGAAAAGCAAATAACGGCTATTTGTGAATGTTTTATATGAAAAATAATTTCAACAAAACACAAAAATTGCAGTACAGTTCCAGAGCTCCTCCTCCTGCTGCTAGCTTGTAGATGGCTACGCAGATTAGATTTTACGATTATTTTACAAACTACATATTGATATTTTTATAAAATGAATGTTGGTGAAAAGTCTGCAAAATATTTTACATAAAAAATTTAATTAAATTTAAAGTTAGGTTACCTACCTGCAGTTTTTATACGTAGTCTGGTCTTAGGCCTGGTGGCGGGTCGAGGCTGCTTCGCTGACTCCTTACCCTCGTCGCTTGAATCCATTTCGTCTAAATAAAAATATAGTAAGGTAAAATATTAAAAATAATAGTGAAAAAAGATACAAATTATATATACCTTTCTTAATTTTTAACATATATGTATATAACAAAGGAGAACAAACATTGTATCATAGCGTAGGTTGTAGATTCGATCTCTATTTGGAGGAACGAATTATTTTTGATGATTAGCTAGACAAGACAAAACGCAGTTATAAGTTCTGCTACTCGACACGTAATGTCTCTAAAACTGAGTAGAAGTTGAGAACGAACTGTACTCCCTGCCGCCCAGCTGTATGCGGGATACAGCATAAAAGAAAAAAAAGAAATTAAAGTATACCAGTTTCACTTAGTTTTCCCAATACATCCTCCATTTCGTATTTGTGTATGAGTTGCATGATGGCCGCTTGCTGCTCTTCAGCTGCCTGCAAACAAAAATCAGACAAAAAAAACAGAGTATCTTAACATTAGATTTTCGGATTCTATCTACCTGCTAGGTGCGGGATACAGTGAATTACAGTGTGAAGCTAAAAATAATATCAGTCCACTCTTTATCCGTAACGGAATAATTATTTTTTCTATATAAATCCTACCTCAGCCTGAGCAGTCTCCAGGAGGCTGAGCTGATGCTTAAGCGCCTCCACACAGCGGTATCTCAAAACATACTGATCCCATAGCTCTTCGATTTCACTTTCTAGTGTCGTTAATTCAGTTTGATACGCTGGCCTGAAATTAATTATATAAAATTATAAAAAACTGACATCCACACAAGTTATCTAAAACCCACACACGTGCTCGCACATTCACACACAAGATCTCGATAAATAGTACGAATTAAATTCTATTCCGTCTATTCCACTTTTTTAATTACTGTTTCACTCCGTGGCAACGCAGATAAAATTTAGCTACTGCAGAAGGATTTTTTTTTAAATGTCAATAGTTGTTCGAATGAAAATATTTTGCCTTTTCTTTTCAATTATTATTCTATTATCAAGGAATAAGTACTACCAACCATTTTTAATATATACCTACCAATAGCATCACAAATATCCTAGTCCTAGTACTAATATAAAAGTGAAAGGATGGATGTTCGTTCCACTTTTACGCAAAAACTACGTAATAGATTTACCTACACGAAACTTAAGAGTAATATAACTTATACATCAGAATAAGTAAATATTTTATATAATTTGGCTACAAAATAACAACAAGTTTAAGCGGGCGAAGCCGCGTTTTGGTAGCTAGTAAAAAATTAGGTAATCACTTAATCTTTTGCACTGTATGCAATCGTTTCTCAGCTCTCTGCAACTCCGCACGGCGTCTCTCCAACTTGGCGTCTAACGCCGCCTCGCTGGACGCCACGTTCTCTATCTGCTCTCTCAGTGACGCCACTCTCCCCGCTACGGAGTCTACTGCGTGAGAGAGTGATGTCTCTAAGGAGGACATGTCTAGCTGACGGGATAGTGCTTTGTCGCGGTTTTCCTGTTTACATAGAATAAAAATATATTAAGGAAAAGGAAACACAACATTTTAGCACATGAAGAGGCAATCTAAGGAAACTGATAAACAAGAGAAATATTATCTCAATTTTAATGACTTTATAGACATATATATATCATCTAGTAAGTCCTTATTTAGTACCTATGTACATTTTTACTGTTACAAGTTATTCATTGTTATTTTTAGACGGCCATATACTCTAAAAGGTTTTTCCAAAATTAAAATGATCAGAGTTTAATTGAAAACTAAATTCATTTAAAAATTAATACAAGAATATATATATATATATATATTTATATTATAAGTTTGACCTTATTCTCTGGCTCTCTAGCTAGCAAGTCATACAGGAAGGCTCCTTGCGCCGTGATGTCGGTTGCCAAGCTCCTTGCCTGCTTTATTTCGTTGATCTACAAAATATGTTTTTCTATTATTTATTAAAAATTATAATATAAAAACATTAATAATTAAAACTGATTCGAAGAATTAATAACCAATTGAATAGAATTAATTAGTTAACAGTCGATTCACTTCTAAAAATATTTATTTTTGCTATATATTTTAAACAATCCGTCGGCAAAAATTAGATAAAATTCATAGCAATCGCCAACATAACATAATATCATAGGTATGCTAGATTGAATACTTAACAAATCACAACTGATAACGCCAATCAATGCATAAAGAGCTCAAAAAATTATGAAAGTTGCTATTTTTTGGCCACTAATGCGTGTTTGAGGAAGAAAATATAAAAAAACTACAGTGAACTTACCCGATTACTAACATCGTAGACCAACGGGTTCGAATCCGCGGCTGCATCATCATAACTAGGTGTCTCCAACGCTGATCTCAGTAAATTGGCCACCTTGAGTAACTCTTTAACTGCCCACCCATCCGCTCCGTAGAGTTTCTTACCGTTCAACTTGATGTTAGCTCTTGAATGCTGAAATATAAAGCTAGTTTAAAGAAGCAGTTTCACCTAATAGGTTAAGAGAACCAGTATTAAGCCAATAGTCTCAATACCAGTATTCGATAGATGTTGAGTGGCAGAATTTAACGCCGATATTTGTATAATTAAGCGGCTGTAAGTGAAGGATAAATATAATCATTGCCCTGAGTGGAAATCGAATCCAAGACTATCGTCTACAATCGGATGTTGTCTTTGTTGCCTACTGTGCGTTGTCAAGTTTATTTCATTGCTAACGCCGGAGCTTAATTTAATAGTATATCGTAGCTCTACATATACTCACAAATAATTCAATTGCATGTGTGACCATAGCGACCCGTTGCTCCACCGATTCCTTGCCGCCGGCCAACGTTGCATCAGGTTCGATTCTCGATGCCAGCCATCTAAGACATTCGTCTACTAAGTCCCAATTGGGGTTGCGAAAACTTTCTAGCGATATCTGATGAGGGAATCCCAGGGCACGCATGGCTTCACTGAAATCTATGAAAAGAAATCTTTTAAGCCTTTTATAAATTTATATAATAGGTATTTTTCTCCTTTTTTTTCTAGAGGTTTCGCGTGTTGAGTGGCGAAACTCAATCCCGCGCTTTGCCTCGTTACCAGAGCGAGAAAATGAAAATACTAAATATTTCATTTCGTCAACCGAGAACCGAACTCACTACCTGTCGCATCTGCGACAAGTCGGACGCTCGTGCTCGTGCGACACGACTGGCCTCGAAATATTTTAGTATAAATTATACTCTTATCCGCTGTCGTCGAAGTAAACTGAAGTTGAGAAAAAAATAGCACTAAGTTTTCTTCACTTATATTGTTATACATATATGTATAAGGTAAGGAAGATGCATAAAGTTATAAAATAATTAATTTACTTACTTCTCAAGTCTCTATAGGACATTGTAACTAAAATATCATCAACAGAGAGATCTTAAAAAAAAATTAATTAAATACTTGTTTATAGTTTGTTGCTACGGTAACTAAAATGTTGCAAGGTTATAAAAATATATCGGTATTTACTATTTATCTTTATTTTAATGGCATAATCTATATATTATTTCTATATAATATAAATTTGCGTCTACTTATTTTAGCTGACTACAATGAAGAATTTCAAGCTTAACTGTGACATAAAAATTGAAGTATTAATACATTCATAGACAGATGTTAATATTTTAATACAAATACAGGTACTCTTAACTATGTAGATATATAAATAAATAGTTTATACCTAGATGAAGAACAGTTTTATATACATATATGAATTATCATTAGCTACTTTTTAAAGTGAATATTGAACATACAACCTTCTAATAATAAGCTAAGTGTTAATAGAAATAAAAAGAAAATAAAAACAAAAGGAACATAGTAAACATTTTTTATTACTTCTAAAACACTAGCATTACCATTAATTACTTAAATTGGACATACAATAGCAGTTATAGATGAAAGAATATCAATTTCATAAATTTATAACTGCCAAATTCCACCATTTTTCTTTAAATTTTTATGAAATGGTAGATATCACACTGAATTTTTAGTATAACTGACAGATCCCCCTTACAAACAAAATATAAATATTGTTCTTTAATAATTTACAAATTGATTACAGAACAAAAGTGGTAACAAATTTTAATAAATAAAGGATAATAATATAATGCTCTTTGACAATTCAAAATAATATGTTTGCAAAAATATATTTAAATAAAGAATATTTTGATATTAAATTTTTAAGAGTTCTGCCATCACTAAATTCAGTTAATATACAATTGTATGACCAATTTAAGGGAAAAATCATAAGTCCATGACAGTAGGTGCTTGTCTCATAGAGCGCTTCAATGCCTCCTCCCGTTTGACGGCAACACGCATCCGAGACGCCTTTAAATGTCTGAAATAAGCAATAAATTATATACTTATGATGAAGTAAATCATTTTTTTTGTTGACTTCCCGCTGTATCCTGCACATATCGGGGTAGGCAGAGAGAACCTCGGAACCTAATGTTAAGCTATTCTGGAGATAATGCATGTTGAGAGAGACGGAACTCATAGCCGCACTCCACCTCACTACCAGAGTGAGGAAATAAAAATATCATTGCACACTTTTTCGTGTACACATAAAGTATATCATAAATTAAATGTATAAACCTATAATAAATGTAATAATAGTATTGCTATTCTTACACAAAGATGCATTGCTCAAAATGGAATGTCTCAAAAGCTATCATGCATGAAATTCAAATAAGCTGAATTCCATTCAATATTATTCTTTAAGTACTCTTGGTTATTTAAAATAATAATATTAAAATAATAGTTATTAGTAATAGAGTTACATTTTTTATAATTTACTGCCTATAATTACTTCAAGCAAATAAACCCTAGAGTCGAGGGAGATAGATTTTTGGATGTAAATATAAATAATGTTGTTAACCTCTGCCTAATCCTTTCTTCAGTCTCAGGTGAAGGCTGTCTTTTAGTAACTGCTGCATCTCTTATCATGTTTCTGAGTTTTTGAAGACAATCGGCTAGGTTCATTTGCTGTGAGCGAGTTAAGTCTGATTTGATTATTAGATATCCTTCCTTACTTAGTTTGTTGACATGCTGCGAAATAGGAAACAAACTTAATTTAACTTAACATAATCCTTTAGGGTGGGCAGTGTACACACTTTTGAGTGGAAGAATTAGACACCACTCTTCATGTAACTAGAGAAAACACTTCAAAATAATTCATTGATTAAGAATGAAAACAAAAACTAATAAATAAGAATAATCCAGAACATAATATAAATAAACATAAGTTGAGAATGGAGATTTTCAACACAATACTCACTAAAAAGTGAAGCTACTATGTCAAACTAAAGAATAAGTCATCATATGATTTTGAATTACACTCTTTTTTGAAATCATCTAAGGATGTATTTAAAAATAAGGATTTTTGTTAATGTTTAGAGATTACATTACCAAAATAATAAATAAATAAATATAATTTAGAAAATCTTACAAGCTCCAACATCTTTTGTTTTATTTCACCAGGAATCCAATCAGCCTCATTTAATTTGAATCTTAAATCAACTTTTGTGTGCACCTGAAATAAAAGTTTTATTAGTATTATTAATATTATTAAATAAATATGGTTATGTCAATTACAAATATTTACATGCCTTGTTGACATTTTGACCGCCTGGTCCAGAGCTGGCACTGTATTTTACATCTAGTTTTTCGATAGGAATATAACCTGAGAACTTTTCATTTGGATTTGCAGTCTGAAATCACAGGAAACCATTAGTACCTAGTACATCTTCTCATTTATTATTTTTCAAAAATAAATTAATTAACTTACAAAGGAAGGCGTTGATAATTTTAAAGAACTATTGGGATATAAAGTTTCTAAAGACACAGCGCTTTTATAAGCCATGTTACGCTGTAAAAGAGTGGAATAGTTACCACTCTGTCGTACAAAGCGCATTACTTGCGCGCAAAGTGGCAGGAACGCCATCGTTTGTTATAAAGTTTCTGATTGTGTTAATAAATTCAATTAAATATTAGAATATTTAATTTAAAACATATTATATTGTATACAATAGAGATAACCTTAAACCTAAGAGTTGAGAGTTAGTTTTCGAATGTCATAATCTGTCAACTTCACTCTTGTCAAAGTCAAACTGACGACAGATATGATATACATTTTTTAACAGATTGTTAGTATTACCGTTCGGTACTAAAACTTAAAGAGCACAATGAAAAGATAAATCAAAAATGTAATGGCACAGTAAGTATTTTAAATTCACTTTGCTTATTGACATGTTACAGACCAATTTCAAGGCTAATACAGTAAAAGACCATTGGATTCATAAAACTTTTCTTTAATATTTAATAATAATTAAAAATACACGTACAAAACAATTGTTTGTATGTTTTTATACCATATAGTATTATTATGTATACTAGTAACTTGCCAATACTACCATACAGTCTTCGTATCGATTGATAAAGAGTAAGGCAAAGAAAAGCAATACTCATTATTTAGATATTATGTATATTTTTACAGTATAAAATAAAAATCAACAATTGCAAAAATAAACTTATTATCATTTTAAAATATGTAAGACAAGCAACTTTTCTGTTTTGGCAGATGGGCACTACAGTTAAGAGCTTAATTCCAATAAAAAACTGTGATATATGATTGTTAGCGAGATGAACCTAGGGTTATCATTTATGAAATAAATAATTGTATTATAACAAACTAAACTATTATAATTACTAATCATTCTATTATTTTCATTTATCTCCCTTTTCCAGATAAATAAAAGTAAAAAACAAATTTTTTATCTCGCACTTAGCAATGTAGACACAGGGAACCTAGTTTAATACTAGGTTCCGTCCATTTCTCACGTACTGTTTTTGCAAAATTTTCGAGATTTGCGTATTGATAAGGGGTAGGCAGACGGAACCTGTGAATCTAGTTTTAAAACACTCTTTTACCTATTACAATACTTCTGTCCCCCACTTTCCACTGAATTCTTGAAGTTGAGGAATTGTGTGTTGAGTGCCGGAACTGAACTCCGGAAAAATCTTTAAATACAATATAGCACTAATATTTAACAGGATTATAAACATCGACAACCATGTTCACGCTCTGAATCAGTTAATTAGGACCGTTCCGGTCTGCGGCGCCCTCTCGTTTCTACGAGACTATTTAAACAATAATTTCATCAGGATTGACGCGCTTTATGATATTAACTGTACTTACGCGTCGGCTACCTGCTTATCTTGATTAACAATTAATTTAAATTATGTATGCGAAAACGATACCTTTCTTCATAATTATAATATTTTATATTTTAACAATAGAATACGTTGCTTTCACTTATTACTTATTTATAAAAATAATTATCTGTTATATATCTGGCGCCTTATTTAGTGTCTGTGAAATAATTTGAAAAAAATATTTATTAATGTGAATTAAATTACAAAAAAAGTAAATTCTTAGTTATTACCACCAGACCACGAGGGCAAAGCCACCGGTAGTAGGTACTAGTCTTATATATATATACGCTATATAGATTTATATTCATAACATTAGTTACTGTAATTAAATATGTAGTTTATTCATATATGTATATATAATAATTACAAATTATCTATTATTTGTTAAATAAACATGTAGTTATATATATTTGTTAAATTTATTAAATAAACATGTAACATGTATGGGGCATACTTTACGCCTAACAGGGCAATCAGAAAATAGTTTTAAAACACTCTGTTCTTCACCATCCGTCCGTTGTAGGTACCGGGGGGTTTGTTGTTAGGGTAGCTAAAGTTCAGGCCCCCCTGAAAATATCTCTAGATACGCCCAATTCCGCCCAATTTTCGAGATATTGCGTGACATTC
Organism: Heliconius cydno galanthus; assembly: GCA_036379175.1. Taxonomy (NCBI): domain Eukaryota; kingdom Metazoa; phylum Arthropoda; class Insecta; order Lepidoptera; family Nymphalidae; genus Heliconius; species Heliconius cydno. The sequence continues at coordinate 97,830 of JAKRZM010000077.1, forward strand.
AATCATACTTCTAATGCCTATCACTTCAATGACCAATCAAATGTGACAGCTGTCTTGTTTCCGCAAGAAAAATGCGTTGAAAAACCTGTTGAAGAGAATTCTTTACAAATTGAAATATAATTACAATAAGTATTCACGCGAGTCGTCTTACTTACATTATAAGTGTAATAAAATGGTTCACTTATTGAAGCCGGCAAGTGGTGGCACAATAGCAGAACAACTGTAAACGCAGCGCTTGTAGGTTTGATTCCTACTCGGAGGAAAAGGGTATGCGTTGTTACTGGAGCGGGGAAAGGAGTTAAATTAAATTAGGGAACCTAGTGGTAAGACACTCTATTCCCCACTTTCCGCAGAGTTCCGGAGGCATTGTGTGTTGAGTGGCGGAACTTAACGCCGTGCTTTGCCTCGACACTAGAGAGATGAAATAAAAATATAAATGTAAATAAATATTTCATTCCTTGTGTTCCATCAAACCCCTTGCCAGCCGTGCCCCACTTCTGCCTCCCAACACAGCTTCCCTACACCAAGGCATCTCAACCTATCGCCATTTCGTCAGTCGTGTGAAGTAAAGGCGGCGGCTTTCAACAATTATGATAATGAATGTATATCTGCGCACGCGAGCTACACCACTTTCCGAATTCCGTCGCAGTTAACGAGGCTTGTCTTTTTGACGTTCAGTTTTCCGACAATTCGTTATAATGTTTTAGTTGGCTTTAATGCGAATTATCGCTTCATTTAATTTAGTTTTCTAATTAGAATTTGAAATATTTGTAATCATTAACGTCGTCTTAAAATTTAGGATTAATATTTAATATTTGTAATCATTAGCTTCGCAGCTCAGCGCCTGACTGTAAGCGAGTCGGTTGTGGATTCGGTCCCACTTGAGGAATTATTTTTTCATTTATGTTGGTTTAAAGCAACGTTCCCTCTGCTGTACATGTAATTGCATACTATTCTATATCTGAGCATGGCTAGAATAGTCCTAGCATCGAATCATATTCGGGCAAAAAAATAAATAGGTTATTATAATATCAAATGAAAGCTAAATCGTAGTTCGATGTCAATGTTCTTTATTTACTTATTACCTAATAGTGTCTATAACTAAAAGGTGGTGTGTCAAGTACGTAGTGACTCATCACTAAGTTAGATTTAGATAACCCAGTGTCACGACACTCCATTCTCTGTTTTCCGCCCCAATGAATGTTGAATTTTGATTTCGAACCCACAAACCTGTTTATATTAAATCGTAAGCCGGTATTTTTTTTGTACCTTACATAATACAGTAGGTATTTAGGTAGCTTCTTACAGAAAACCCAGAATATATTGAAATCTTTTATTCTCATGAAAGTTGGAAATTACGTGTAAGCTATAAGTAACAATACAATAATATGGTACAAGGACTGGTGTCACCAGTCCGAACCAGCAGGATCCGAAAGAAACTGAAGTTTGGCTGGTACAACCTTGGGCGAGTCCGTTAAAAAATACTAAAGTAATAATTTTTAATTAATATTAAATATTAAGAAAATAAACATATATTTTATTTGATCATTTCTGCCGAATTTTAAAGGCATTGCTGAGTGACGGTCTCTGCGCCACGGCGGTAAGGGACAAGTTTAAGTTGAGTCTGAATGAACGCTCACTTCCACGGTCAGAGCACCTCTCACAAGCATTATCATAAATTACGTATACAGGTAATATAGATATAAAACATCGTAAATCAAAACTTTCTTTCGTTACAAATTCAAAGTGAAATAAAATAAGATGAGATTAATTATAATTAAATTTTCTCTACAAAATCAACACGTAGAAACGCCTAGATGCGAGATACTGGAGAGTAGTTGTACAGTACGGTCGACCAGTCGTGGCAAACCAGATATTAGCACAAGAAGGGTGCGCAGATTCGATTTTAGGATTTTTCTTACTTTTGATTATTTTCTTTCCGAGTGAACAATGCGCAAAACTTCAAATAGTCTATTTTCGGAACAGCCACGACTCGTCGAACGTACTATACTCGTATATACGAGTATGTGTAACACATAATTAAATGGACGTTTTACTAAAATCGCCCGCGCCGCTTTCGCTTCACGGTCTTTTTCATTAGAGGATAATTAAGACGCCAGTTAAAGACCTCTGTTACGGTTATATATACGAATAAATTTAACTGTTATTTTGTTTATAACCTTTAATTGTTAATTTAACCATCGTTTTGTCAATTTTTTATCTTTGTTAATATCAAAATTGTAATATATTATTGTTTAGAAAATATAATGATAAATTAAGGACTCATAGTGCAGTTTCACACTTCTGACTGTATCTACACACACCGGTTGTCAATTAGACTTCTACTAAGAGAAATTAATTATTATCTTTTACCCGTTCTACTAACAAGAAAAAAAATAGCCTTGAGGTTCATCACTCAACACGACAAGATACAGGAACGGAGTGTCTAAACACTAGCTCCCATCTGCCTAACCTGCTAGGTGCCAGATGCAGCGTCAAATTAAAAATAAATCTACTATCTGTCAATTTTCATGAAAATTAATTTCATAGTTATTAATTCCGTTGAAGAACTACTTTAAGGCTCCACGTATTGAGACGTAAGCTTTATAAAATAAAATATATAAAAAAAATATTTCTGACATTTTAAAATACAATTTGGATGTTACCCCAGTTTGACGTCGACGCGACTAAGAATTGAATAAAAGCACAGAATAAGGCTTTGTAACCCAAATAATAAAAATCTATACTTCTATATTAATCTCGTTATGTTCCATACACAACTCTTACTTATTTTTTTTTCATTAAATTGCGCACGCGGAACCACAGATAAAATTTAGTACTAAAATATAACAAAAAAAAATTGTAACAATAAACTTTCATTTAACGAACAAAGCTCATAGCCGTAGTTAACAGCACTCGAGTGATGTATCAGAAGTCAATCGATAGTTTTTCTGGTATTCACGTACTATGTCCCGTAATATTGACGAGAACAGTTATGTTATGGCAACGAGAAGGTAAATGCATCATTAACTTCTCATAGATTAATATTGACTGAATATCTCTTTATTATTGTTATAATAATGTTGTTTAAACGTAGAGAGATAAAGAGAAGTTAGTGCCTCAACACTCCGCTGATTATAAATTTGGGCCTAAATTTCAAATAGCAAGAAGCGGTAAGCCGTAATACGGAGGCCGTCGGAAATCTAAATGCGTCAGGTTATGGGTTCCATTCCCACTCGAAATATTTAATAGTTTAATTTCTTGGTGCTGGTGTCGAGGTAAAGCGCGTCGTAAAGTTACAGTAAGTCTATTTCTTGGACAAAAGACGGCGTTGAGTTCCGCCATTCAACAAGCAAAGAACTGCCTATCTACTAGCACTACTAAAATTTAAATTTCTATTGTTTTAAAACCTATCATAACCTTTAACTTTCAGAACATCTAAATAGTTTTAGTACCTAATACAAACAAACATAAAAGCTATGGCCGTAATAATTTCGAATAGACGGTATATTTACTAAATTGTTATCACGAATTATACAGGTATTCTACTAAATCAAGATATTTAGATAAGACCACTCTAGACTGTAAACGCGACGGTTGTGGGTTTGCTCCCCCGCCAGGCAACGTGATACATTGAAATTGCTGTTATATTCTTGCCCTCTCAGATAAGATGCGTGTTGAATTCTATCACTTGCAATATTTCTAAAATTAAGCGTAACATTGGAAAAGGAGCTTATCATTAGAAAAGTGAGCGGTAAGAGAGGTAGGGGGAGACCTCAGTTGACTTTCGAAAACACAGTATTACAGATATTGGAGAAAGGTCACGTAAATGGTGGAGGGCATGTATTAAGAGATTGATGACAGGTGACGAAGCGAAGGAGGTAGGTAGAGACCGTAGCGTATGGCGCTCCATTCTCTCTGACTACCCCCCTAGGGATACAGTGTGAAGCTAAGTTAAGGTAAAGTTACCTCTGGCTATGCTGTTACGCGGGTAAACCTTGAAGCTGCTTTTAACATTTTTAGTTATAAAAAATAATAAAATAGTACGTAAAAGCTATCGCCATAGTAAATTTAAATAGCTACATGTAGCATGTACTAAATTGCTATTGTACAGTATCCTACATTTTACTAATTCAAGATATTCGGATAAGGCCAGACTAGTCTAAGATTAAAATCGTAACTTCTACATGTACACTGTACAGTGTTTTCTCAAGTCGAGTCTAATGTATGCAAATTGCTCTGCACCGCCCGTTGCGGTTTCATTTTCCATCGCCCTAATAAAGTTCACTGGTTTCTTTATTAAATTTTTTATTAAAAGAAAATTTGGAAAATTATAATTATTAAACAAAAAATTATAATTATTTAAAATTATAAGTCCGAAAACACAGTATCAAAGATACTGGAGGAAGTTCACGTAAACAGCATGAGGATCCCGCGGAGGACATGTATGAAGAGGTAGATGACAGTGGACGAAGCGAAAGAGGTATGTAGAGACCGTAGCGTTTGGCGCTCCGTTCTCTCTGACTACTCCGCTAGGGATATGTAAAATTATAAATGAATTTCATAATAAAAAATAATAAAATTGAGTACTTTTAAACTCATACAAATAACAATTTTTTTACTACTATCTGTTTCTGAATCAGTGGTCATAGACACATGTTTGATTTGAAAAAATTGGTTTACTCTGCCCATTAAGCCCACTTTCTGGTTGATGGAGTAGACAGAGGGAACCTAGAATTAATACACTCTGTTCCCCACGCACCGCCCAATTTACAACACACACTAGAACGAGGAAATGAACATAATCCTCTCCGCCGAATGGGAATCGAACCCACAACCGGTACGTTTACGAGTAGACTGCACTGCGCGCAGTCGGGTAGTGAATAGTAATATTGGATCAGTTCTCATATCGTGCACTCATTACGACTGTGTCGATTACTATTATGCACAATACACGATATTACATTTTTTGTACAAATAAATCAGATAAATAATTGTATAGTTCAAGCGGGCGAAGCCCTGAGCGGGTCGCTAGTGTTTACTAGCATGAACATTTTAACATGCGTTTTGTCAAACACATCTAAATTGCGCTTCAACTGCAATTAAAAGAGAAAAAAAAATATCAGTACTACTTATGAGCGGAGGCTTGTGAATAATTATAACAAGAATTTAGATGTATATTTATAAAATTAAATTGTTAAACGCTTTTTGCAACATAATACGTGTAGTGACTCCTTTTTTACTCTGAGGCTGAGTAAAAACCCGCTGTATCCCGCATAATAGGGTAGGAAGAGGCCTAGTGTTAAAACACTCCACTCCCCACTTTCCGCCGAATTGTGGAGGCATATGGAGTGGCGGAACTCAACGACTTTGTTTAGTTACCAGAACGATTTAAATGAAAATATTAAATATTTCATTTGCTCGAGTGGGAGTCGAATCCACAACCTATCGCGTTTACTGTGGCACGCTTGTGCCCCTGCGCCACGACTGGCCTCACTTCAACTACGACGACTGCCTTAATTTCAAATTATAATCTACATAAAACATTTCTAATATTTAAATAATACACTCACCTTTAAAAAATCTAAATAAATTATAAAATAGCACAAAACTAAAAACTTTCAAATACAAAATGTCTATCAATCCCATTGGTGCATTTCCTAAATCCTAACGGTTTCGCGGCTATATTCACTCGCGTCGCTACGCCCCGACCGCGACACCTTCACTCCGCTCAGTCCGCCGCGAGCAGCCGTGGGGGTTACATCTATTGAGTATTTAACTCAATTTTAAAAGACAATCCGCTAATTTAATATTAAACAATTATATACATATCAATAAAAAGACAGTGCCAAAATAATTTATGTTTGTGTTATAATTTATTTTAAAAAAATACTCTTTTTTTAATATAGTGACAGTTAGTGTTTCGCGATACGCGATTCCCATTTCTTCGGTGTGCGCTCTCTGAAGTGTGAAAAGGTGAGTTTTTTATTATTTTACTTAGTTTTTGCGGCACATTGTGGTTGTGAGGTGGTTGCCGGGTCGATGCCGGGATGCCGGGTGGTTGCCCGGCGAGACGGTAGGGGAGCTACAATCGATTATCCCGGTCCCGGCGTACTCTATACCTATGTATAACACACCCTCGCTCTGTCTATACCTACTTCGTTTTTGACCGAAGGGCTTGGAGTCGGAACTCGATCTGTGCACACGTAGATTAAATTTTACTATCGATCATTTTTATTTTGCATCATTATTTTATATTATCAATATTTTATATTATTTACGAATTATATATTTATCCGGAAAAAAAATGAAAAGATATCCCAGATCTTTTTTCTAAGATCTCTTTTAAAATACCTGACAATAACAGCCGTTAATTTAAAAAAATGAAATTGTGGGTACATTGACACTATTTTTTTAATCACAGATTATTGTATCAGATTGGTGTTATTAAGTGCTACACACAACAAAGAAAGCCATGCAATATCTAAGAGAGATAAGTCACGTTCTCCGATTCAGAGATCGTGATCAGTTGCATCAAACGGAAAATAATTTAGATATGACCGTAACGAGAGCATGAGAAATTTAAAATATATTTTATACCTATGCAGCATAAAGAAAATACCATGAGAAAATATTTAACTTTGTATTCTGAATAAAAATACATAGCGCCAAATTCACATCTTTCTAAAGCATTATTATAATAGGTAAAAAAAAAAAAAACAATTAAAAAGTCATTGACACATCGTATCGCCATTTTGATTCTGTATTCGGTTAATTCAAACGTATGACATGTTCAATTAAGCGTTAAATTTATTTATTTAATATATTAAAAAAAATATTTTTTCGAGTTTCTTTTTCGAGCTCATTTTTAACCACCCACAGCGTTAGTATCTTACTATATGAATTATTCCCAACATAAAGGGACAAATAAATATGGTTTCTAAGTCAACATTGATGTCTGTAGGTACATACATACTTATTTTTAGATCTATTTATAGTGCACAACCTCCCTGTTCCACAAGTGCGCAACGCAGGCCGTCCTTGTCTCAGGGCTCGCACTAAATGTCTGGGATGCTCGCATTTTGCAGATTAAATGCGAGACACTTTCTGCATTTGATTTTTTATTTTAATTTCGTCAATATTATTCTTAATAAGCATTTATTTTAATTTAGAGTTAAATATTTCAATTAAAAGTTTAGGCCAGTCGACTTAATTAGTTAAAATTAGAGGGTATCAGGGTTTGCTAAAATTAGAGGGTGTATTTGTAATGTTGGATATACCTACTTATATACCATGTATAAATTTGAAACGTAATGTCGATATACTATGTTCCCTACGCACCACCGAATATTCGAGACATTGTGAGTCGCATGGCGGAATTCCACGCCGCGCTTGTCTTATGACTAGAGCGTGGAATTGAAACTTTATTAAGAAATAAAATTTTACCTATCGAACTCAGCCGTCACGGTTACAGTATATCATATATATTTAAGAAAATAATTCGTCTTTCATAGCAAAACGGAATTTTATAGTAAAGCACGTCATGCTCGGTTCTCAAACCATTGAGCTGATAAAATTTCGAAGCATCCGTTAGCTCAGATTTAATGGTTAACATCACGTGAGCCTGTGTAGACCACCAGGTTAGGTGGCCACGCTTAATAGCTTTTGTGTAAAAACTTTGATTTTTTTGTTAACCCTTAAATGCATGAATTAATGAATTTTATTTTAAAAAATAGGGTTATAATATTTGAAATGAGTGGAAATCGGGAAAAATATTTAAAAAAATTATAAGTCATATCTTATTGGGTTTTTATTGAAAAATATTTATGATTCATTTTTGGTACACTATGCAAAATAGACATAAAAATTCTTTAGTTGGTATGAAAGAGATTGAAGCAGTCGTTTCCTTTCTTGGAACAAAGAAATACATTGCATTTTGTGCATTTTATAAAACTTTGCAGCTTACATCCAGGCCTCATGCATCTCATGCGACTTCCAGTTTTTACTTGGTTGTGACCAAGATTATCACGACGAACGTCAACAGCCGGTAAAACTTGGCATCCTTTTTTTCTTTTTGCTTGAGATACTGCAGCATCGATACTACTGTTACTTTGACGTCCTCTAGTGGGTTCACTCACGGCACCATAAGTACATAGTACATCAGCAAGCTCTGTCCTAAACTCTGCCAGATTCATGAATTTTCTCGGTTCCAATCCCTTTTTGATCTCAACCGATTTGTATAGAACCCAAGAGTTTATTATTGCGACTTCTAGAAGATGGTAGAATATTCTCATATACCACTTTCTGGTTTTTACTTTTATTCTGTATCTGCCCAAAAATTAATCCATGACATCAACGCCCCCCATATGGGCGTTGTGCTCCTTGACGATTTTTGGGCAGTCTATAGAGATCTTTTTCTTTTCGACTTTGTCATACCGTTCTATACTTTCGACTGGTTCAGCGCCTACATAAGTGGAGAGCAGTACCACCTGCTTATTATCTTTCCAGCTAACAGACGCAATATCTACTCCATCCACATTATTATTATCATTGAAGTGAAGAACACGTCTTATTTTTTCAAATTTATTGACAGGCATCGCTTTTATTATCGCCTCAAACCCATGTTTGTTAGCCCAATAACTACGTACACTATCATAATGGTAAACGCTCATGTAAATCAATATTCCTAAATACTTCCTCAATTCTCCTAGTGTAATAACTTCGGGCCGATCAGGTTTAGTTTGTACAGCGTATCTGTTTGTCTCGCTTACTATATGAACTAAAAACTCTTCAGTGAAAAAGTATGAAAAATACTGAAACGGTGTCTGAAGATTCATCACACATTCAGGATAATCTTATGAGCTACGAAATATAGTTAGATTTTCATTATATATCATTGGCTGTCTTTTCCATATCAGTCTCTAAATATCTAAGATTCGCATGGGTATAATACAACTATTTACTGGTAGAGCATCGTCTACAATCAAAGGTGGATCGGGTAGAACTTCATCGTTTTGAGTATTATTATTGCCCGCAGCGCCGTCATCATCACTTTCCAAAACATCTAACAAATCTTGTTGGGTAGGATAAAAACCGAGATCATCGCCATCTGATTGAAAATCATCTTCAGAAATAGTACCATCTTCCAACTGCCACAGCCAAAATTCAATTTCGACGTCTCTCCAATTATTTTCAGACATATCTATAACAAACAAACCAAAAAAGGAAGCATAGTACTAAATACATGTCGTAATTATACCATTAGTGCATGTTGTCCCATTTTTGCATCAACACAAAATAAGCCCTCCATACACATGATAGTTACGAAATATGGACAAAAGTACTAGCAAATTAATAAATAAGAGCCTTACCTTTAGAAAATATTTTTTGTTTAACGAATACGCCAAAATATTTCCAAAAGTACGTAAATGAATCCGCTATCATAAATGCGCGCCAATTGGTTAAACGTCAGAAAGATACAAATATTGAAGACAAATGTCATTATTTTAGTTAATTTTTAAAAAGTCAATGGACAAAGGAATCACTGCCATTCAGCCAAATGTATCGATATCAAAACTGTTGTCGGATATAATATATTTTTCTTAGAATGGTTTGATGTTGCAATAGGTTTTAAACGTTGGGCAAAGTATCCCAAGCGTGAAGAAAAATTTGTAAAATCCGTTAAGTTGTTTTTAGAGCTGTAATTAAAAAATTCTCCTGCAAAAGGCACGCAAGGTTCTCTATATAATAATCGAGTTGAAGAAGTTTCTATATCTTTAAGAGCATTCCTAATACCTAATAAAATGAAAGGTAATGTTTCAGTCCAACTCTTGTCACCGTGACACATTATTAAGGTTTTCAATTGACGATGGAATATCTCTACTAACCCATTACATTGTGGATGGTAAGCTGTAGTCTTTCGGTGTTTAAAACCTATGTACTTAGCTAGAATTTGGAATAAAGAAGAATCAAATTGTCTACCTCGATCAGTAGTTATAAGAGTAGGACAACCAAAACGAGCAATCCATACATTCAAAAATGCTTTAGCAACTGTCTCCGCCCTAATATCAGCTATGGGAACAACCTCAGGCCATCGTGTGAAGCGGTCAACAGCTGTTAAACAATATTTATAGCCTGACGAAGGTGTGTATATCTTCTTCTACCGTCTTCGGTATATCTTCTTCTACAACTGGAATCTGATTGTAGGCTTTAACTAAGTCAATAGTCGAAAAGGTTGTACAGCCAGCATGCGAAAAATCATGAATATGACGAATTGGATACTTTGCGGGTAAGCTCAGCGATTTGTTTTGTCATAGTATCCACTCTATATAGTATCCACTAACTCTTATCTGATGTCCTACTTGTGGAAGCAACATGAGGTACTGAGGATGCGATGTCATCAATACGGTCTGCCAGGTCCGCCAGAGCATCTAGGGCCAATACAGACTGTGATGCTATAATAGGCTGCATCGATCTAGGAAGACGACTCGACCAGATGGTTTTCAAGAACTGTTGTGTGAAATGTTATACCATGTCCTGCTGGACTGCGTAAATGTCTCAAAAATTGTGAGGGCTTTCTGTTACCAAGCTCCTCATGCATTAAAAGTTGCTTGACTTTGTTCTCCTTCGACACGGATAGTCTCTTAATCAATTCGCTTTTTAGTTTATTATATTTATCCGTTTCAGCTGGTACGGTTATAATGTCCTCAACTTCCGCGGCGTATTGGTTATAGAGCTGGCCGATGACGTAGTAAAATTTCGTCGTGTCATCACTTATTCTTGCAATTGAGAACTGACCCATTTGGGCGAACCAGCTTGCTGGCTTCTCCGGCCAAAACGGTGGGATACGAACGCCGACTCTAAATATGTCCGTCGACACGTGGTCCACCTTAGGGGTGCAACGCCGTACACGTTGATGTGACTTGGTAGATTTTTGCGAATCACTTTCCCTACTCATTTTATCCTTTCACCCTTACACTATTCACCGTCGAGGTCACCAATTTATGGAATCACCCACACATCTATAGCGATCTTTTTGTACCATGCAAACGACTGACTTTCTTTTAGGGTCATAATAACTTGCAAGCTGGTCAGATACATCTATGCCTTTTTTTCGCTCATTGTAATAGAGCACGGCTTCTGGCTTCATCATTGGCCTATATCCTGAAGACATATGCATATCGGCACCATGGCATGTAGAAATCATAGCTATGTCGCGTTTATCTTGCCATTTCATGACTGTTACATTGTCCTTCTGACTAGCAATTACTTCACTTTTCTTAGGTCCCATTTTTTTCGATCTTATTGCCCATGGAAGTTCTTTTTTATTTACCCGTAGAGTGCCGCATAAGTCTGTCTTACGCTGCTGTTAATATTTTGCCAATCCTACGGTATTGTAATAGTTGTCACACACAATTATCCGTCCGGCATCTAGAAGACCGTCACATAATTGAACTACGACACTCCCAGGCTTATCCAAATCAGCAATCTCGGGGTCACGCCCTATGTAAATATCATAATTCCCGACAAAACCCTCTTCTGTGCACAGTTTATAGATTTTCAAGCCGTATTTATGAGCTTTTGATGGGTTATATTGACGGAAAGATATCCTGCCTCTAAACAGCATCATCGACTCGTCAATGATGATACATTCATTCTTACTAACAGTAAGCTCTTCCAGTTATTGATAACAAGGTCCAAAAGTGGTTTTATTTTATATAGACGTTCGTTTTGATCCCTCGGAGCTTCATTATCAACAAAGTGCCAGCAACTTAATATTGACGAGAACCGATTATATGACACGTTTACGTTGTCAAATATTGGATGGTAGTAAATCGTATCTAGTTTCCAATGCGATTCAAATGTTGGAAATTTCACAATACCCATCAACATGTAAAAGGCAATAAATTTCAACATTTCCACCGATGCATGCAGCTATGAAGTGACATGTTGACATTCTGTTTTAGTTGAGAAGCGTACAAATTTGTTTGAGTGACCATAAGATCTAACGCTTCATTGGTCAATATACGTCGATAAATGGATACAACGGATTGTTCGCTTTGGACATGAAGTATTGGGCATAAGGTTGACGTGACAGTGGTAGGATTTCCTGGCTCCAGCCATTTTCTCTATCTATATCATTAATTTCCTGCGGAGTAAGCCGCATAATCTCACCAGCAGTCCGCCTTCTGCTCATTTCTGGCCTAGGTGAATTTATGACGATATCCGATGAATTGGCCGATGAATTGGCTGGAGAATCTCTACCACGGTCACCGGTTATAATGTTTGAACAGAAATTCTCACCTGGATCAAAATCAGGATCATCAACATCGTCATCAGCAAAAATACTCGGTTCTTGATCCGAACTATCAGAATCAGGCTCGCCTTGTATATCGCTGTTTTCACTGTTTGAATCCATTTCATTTTCACTCAATCCAAAGTCACTGTCTTTCAGTAAACATTGCAATTCCTCAGTTAATAATTCGCGTGGCATTTTCAACAAAAATATCACATGCATTATAACCAGATTATCAATGAAATCTTATTTTATAGTTTGAAAATATCGTAAATTTAGTTATATAATAATAATAAAATATTCACAATAAATAAATACTAATGAAAACCAAAAAAATATAGAAAAAGTTCCCTGAACCACATGTGTTTCATGAACGTGCAGGAGCATAAACGACCCTCTACGCTCATGGACCATATGTGTTTCAGGTAGAAATACCCTACATCTGTTTTTTTTTTAATTATTATTATTACTAAAGGTATCCTATGACAACAAAAAAACAAATTATTCAAACATCCCTGTTGGACTTGTCGGTCAATTTTGCATTTTTGTATTGGGACAGTGAACGTGTTAAATGATGTGAAGCTAGGAGCAGTGCCGTGGACTTGTAACCACATTTGTAGGCTTCAGGGTACCCTTAACGTTATAACAACACAGCCTTTCACTGCTCCAGCCCAGTATAATTACCAATAGGTCTTAACTTAACTTATTTGTAATTACAATAATAATTGATTAACTTAATATTATATTAATGGTAAATCTATTGACATTTATAATTAAGATAGCCGAGGATATATAATACATTTATAATAATACTATAAGTCAAATATATTCGTAATTCTATCGTTTTCTATCACCAGCCATCATAGACAGATGTTCCAAACGCCAAATCATAGACAAGTGTCGAATATCAATTATAAAATATTATTTATTGTAATAATCACATATGTATTTTTTATTATTTAATTACCATTTACTCTATAAGGCTATTACGTGCTTACCCATTTCTGATAATTCATATTACTATGATAATTACCAGTTTTTGTTCCTGCTTTAAACATTAGTAGTGCATTTGGAACAAAACCAGACTTTGAACCGGCATGTACTATGACAACTCGTTGCCCTTTCGAAATATGAGAAATATTTCACGTCATTCGGTGTGCCGTCATCCCAAGCCATCGAAGACGTATGTGATGAATCTACATATGATTCTTCTGTGTAAATAATTGGTCTACCTCCTTGTCTGTATTTGCTAATTTTTAAAAATATTCTATTCCCTTGAGTCTAATGTTTTACTTTTGAACTAATATTTTTATATTGTTTTCCGTTTTTTTCCATAGAAAACCGAGCTGCCGTAAAATTTTTCTCAAGCTTTGCTTTTTTTTCTTTTGAACCCTTAAAATGTATTTCTGTCTTAAGTTTATTTAAGAGAAGCTGCAAAGTTGGTAATTGCGTGGTTCCGCCAAATGGAAGTTGTGTACACATCATTTAATGTAACTAGCATCAAAGTTGTCAATCTCAGTAATGGTTTTCGCCTTTCTTCTTTTTTTTACTAGTCGTCCGAAAAATTGGAGCCATACTTGAGCACGGATTACTGGGATCGTTTGACTCCGCTATGATTTTTCTAACGGTATTCACAGACACACAAGTTGCGGCTGATGTCCTCTTTTGTACTTGCTTCAGTTCACACTGAAGACCGAAGCGGGCCGCCCCTTCTCTCTAACGAACGAATTTGACAATTTATAATTTTCAATATTTACTATATTACATTTCGAGATCCAGTGCTCTGTTATACACATTATATGAATATTGAATTTTTTTAGAAATAATTCTAGTTCTAGTTCTTTGCCTCCTAGGCCTTCCATATTCTGATGTACAATGTTAAATTTAAATGACCTAGGCGTTGTCTTATTGTCTAGTTTAAATTGGAACTTACATCATTATACTTTATAGAAGTATTATTAGTACATTTTATTTCTTTCGTTATACCATGTACAACGGGATTTTGTATATTATATGCTACTAAAGTAGCAATTTGTTTCTTAAAATATAAAGGTAGATACAATGTAACTTCTGTTAACTTACAACTATTATAAATAAATTTATTTAAATCTAAATAAAATAAGCATCGCTATGACGTTCTGTCGTATTATATAATGTCAAGTTCAGGTTATATATGTTACCGGACAAACCCGATTTTAGGACAAACTAGTTTGGACTAGGATGTTCTAGTTTTTCCTGACCACACTAGGATAAACTAGTTTGGCCTTATTGATTACAGGCTGAACTGGTTTGGCCTAATAGCGTTAGGATAAACTAGTTCAGCCTGGTAGAACTACTAGGCCGAATTAATTTGGCCGGGTAGCGTACGGATAAACTAGTTTTGCCGGGTTGTTTAAGGGTAATGAATTATTCACATTTCGATATTCTGAGGAACATAACTAAACGTGTTTATTGATTACTTATTGTTACATGACAAACTGGAATGGCATTTAGAATTGCAGAGTACATTTTTCTTTTTGCAAAGGCACCTATTTGTTTTGCAGCTTGTTGTACAAGAACATTTTAGAAATCCTTGACCGCTACCAATGGAATGTTTTGTTGCTGCGGTTCTTAAAGAAATCTCACTCTCCATATTCACGTCATTTTCAGTGAAGAATCTTTGGGCACTCACGTCAAACTGTAAAAGTAAAGTTAAGTTAGTAAAGTAAAGTAAAAGTCGTTGAATTAACCGTTAGTTAACGTTAACATAATTAACTAAACATATGCCTACCTGCAATAGAGTGTTTGAAGAATTCCATGTTTCGTTCCAATTTTGTACAGCCCCTCATCAGTGATATTAATAACAACTCCAATGATATTCCTTAGGTCAACTTTAGACTTGTCCACATCGGGAATGGGTATCATGACGTTATCTCCAATAAACGTAGAATATCAAATACTACAGTATAATATCAATATACGTAGAAGCATCAGAAGGGGCCTCATAGCGGTCTTGGTTGTCACTATTCATTTGTGGGCGTTGCAGCAACAGAGATGTTTAAATAAAAGTCACACTTATATTCTACAATGTCTTATTACTCGTTTACATAAGAGTTCTACAATAAATCTCACAAGTTTCACAAAATTACAATAGATTAGGAGCCAATAGGTTAGTTGGCGAACATCTCGCGCCATCGCTGTCAACCAATGACATCCGCTATTCCTCGTGGCTACACCTACTACCCTATTCGGGGTTACCCGCTCCATTTTAAATATTCTTCTAATATAATCCATTACATAAATCAATTAAAATCGAAATGTAATAATTGCGAAATTATAATTAAAACTAATACATAGCAGCGCGCCTTCTTATATATTTATTTTATTTTTCTGTGAAGGAAGAAGAATATGGAAAAGAGCATATAATAAATTTACATTTAGTTTTACTATGTAAGTCAAGCAAGTTTTCTATACTCTTTATATTATCTTGTTTCCTCACTGACAAACTATGACCATGTAATAGTACAACAGTACTATGCTTATTTAAATTCATGGAGATAATTTTCTTAATATTAAAGTGGTAACTGGCTTCAGGCGAACATGCATTAAATACATTTGAAAAATGGTGACTAAGTAGGGACCCAAAGCCTTGACCTAATTTATCAGATATAACAAAAACATTATTTGATGAGGAGCGGGAGGAATTGACAATATGTAAATTATTTTTCTTATTTTTATTGAGAATATTTTTATTGTTTAAATTATACATGGCCGAGTCACCCACAGCCTCAGAATTGTTTATCTTTTGCGAGGGAATTGATTCAGTGGAACCTACAACTGAACAACCACATCTATGTTTATTTGTTAGTGATTCAAATCTTTCCATGTTGTAATTGCAAAGGTCAACCAAATCGCCTGCAGCTAAAATATGTTCTTTAATTTGATTTTGTGAGGATTCATATTTCTCACTTAGTGCACTGAGGGAGCTATTTAAGTTGTTTATTTCATCATGCAGCTGGAATGTGTCTCGGTCATACATGATCCTGCTTCGAATCAATCTATTATTATAAGATTTAAGTTTATTTATTAATTTCCTATTATTTAATAAGTTTATTTGCCTAGCCGGAAATTTTAATTTAAGAAGTTTATTAGTTTTTTCAATATTTTTTTTAACTGAATATATTTCTTAAATTTATTTTTTGATGAAAACTTTCTATTTTGCTCAACATGTGAATCATCCTTTGTTAAATCGATCAAAACTGGATTTAAGCAGGAACTCAATTGTGGGTTACATCCCACCAGCTCATCATATAAACATGAGGTATTTTCTAAACCTTTTTTTGCCTCATGACTTTTAAATTTAAGAATTGAGTCATTGGCCTCCCCTAATTGAATTTCCAGCCCTGTAATTCTGTCCAGAGCCCTCTCATCTTCACTTCTGCACTGGTCAAATATACTCAAGATACTATGTAGTTGATCTCGTTGTGCCACTACTTCTAAATTTTTTGTATTGCATTCAGCGAGTTCATCTTTCAATTCTTTATTTTTTTTAATGATAATGGCAATTTCCTCCTCACTGTCCGTCCTCACGTTCCTGAAGAAGCTGCTTACAGAGGTCTTCGGAAGATTTTAGTTCTTGTAAGGTTTTGCCTTCTAGGTCCTTCGCAGAGGC
Organism: Heliconius cydno galanthus; assembly: GCA_036379175.1. Taxonomy (NCBI): domain Eukaryota; kingdom Metazoa; phylum Arthropoda; class Insecta; order Lepidoptera; family Nymphalidae; genus Heliconius; species Heliconius cydno. The sequence goes on from JAKRZM010000077.1 coordinate 114,776, forward strand.
TTTGCGGGTCATGATTTGCTTATCCATTATTAATATGCTGAAAAATAGAAAGCAATAGGCTACGAGGAAATAAAGAAGAGGAAATTTATTTTTATATATATATAAGAAGTAAAAAGAAAATAAATAAATTGAAATAAATAAAATATTTTTAAAAAAATAGTTAGAAAAAAAGAAAATTAAGTAATAAAAATAGTAAAGATTAACAATGGGACCAATTATTAGCCAACTTTAGAAATTATTGATAAATTATATTACTGGTAGGTAGGCAAATAATAAAATAAATTAATACAGTAAAATTTTGATGCCAATTTACATTTTAATTATAATTTAATATTATTTAAAATTGATATAAACTTATAGTAGTGTGTATATACTTTTTATTTTTATTTATTATTATTTTATTTACAAAACCAATACAAATTACATTAGGACAATTATATTTTAATTTTTTCACCAAGAAAATCGCTTGAATGTCCTGACATTTGCACCTTGGATATCTCACTAGGATTCCCTGTGCGGAGATATCCAAGGATTGCTGTGCGGATCTATTATTGGATTTTAGTTATAACAAGTGCTTATAAGTTATATAAAATTAATATAAATTTTAAATGCAATAGGTATGATATAATATATATTAAAATAAAGTAAATATTAGTAAGTAGTAAAATAATACTGCAAAAATATATGTACATATTATTATATTTATTAATATGCTAAAGATATTAAAATATATCACCTTTTATTTTGTTTATTTTTTTTTGTTACTCTGTCACCTTCATAATATCTTCTATTTCATCATAGTCTAGCGTGTGTAACCATTCCTTTATTGTTTTCTTTGTTTTATAATAATTAAGTTTATGAAGGTTTAGCTTTTTATTGATTTTATTTGCAACGTACGGGCCTAAGAATGAAGAAAATCTTTTCTTAGTTAACGGTACTATGCCTAATGGGTTAATCCGTTTTTGGCTAGTTTTATTATTAGTAAGTTTCTTGTTTGATTTCCATTGATTTAGTAAAAGTTGGAGCAGGAAAATTTTGCGAACCGAATGCACTCTACTATAATTATATAACTCGGTCGTAGGAAATCGGTAATTTTTAAAATGGATAATTTTTAAAATCATACGTTGAGCCTTTTCCACCATATATACTACTGTCTTTGATGCACGACCCCAAGAGGTAATACAATATCTAATTAACGATTCACAAAGAGCTTTATATATTATAGTTATAAAGTCAAAAGAACCCAAGTGTCGCGGGTCTTAAAAATCCGTGCTAAAGCTCTAATTCGAGATGCTAAGACACTTGCGTAAGCATCCCACCTTAGATGCTGATGGACAATCACACCAAGATATTTAATTTGATATACTTTTTCAATTGTTTTACACTCACAACCATTATAATTGGGTAGATTAAAGTTTTGATATGAGTGCGATTGGATTTGGAAAGATGAGGTTGGTTGGGAGGATAATTTGGTGCTAAATGTAATGTATCTTGTTTTATTTAGGTTAAGCGTTAGTAAATTATTATCAAGCCAATTCATAATCCTACACAGATCGCGTTCTGTAATATCTTTAACACTCTCCCAACCGTCACCTTCAAATAAGAGCACGGTGTCATCTGCGTAAGTTATTATTTTACAATTTTGGATTTGCAAAGAACAAAGGTCATTTATGTACGAGGTGTGTTCAAAAAGTAAGGTGACTTTGTATTTTTAAGAAAAAATATTTTTTTATTTATCAATATTTATGTTGTCCCCTTCAAAGTAATCCCCCTCAGATACAATACACTTATGCCAACGGTTTTTCCAATCGTCAAAGCACTTCTCATCACTTTTCGGTATAGCCTTGAGCTCTTCCAGCGATGCAGTCTTTATCTCTTCAATCGTTGCAAATCTCCGTCCTTTCATAGGTCTCTTTAGTTTTGGGAACAAGAAAAAGTCACATGGGGCCAAATCCGGTGAATATGGTGGCTGAGGCATGATTGTGGTGTTGTTTTTGGCCAAAAAATCTCTCACCAGCAAAGATGAGTGAGCAGGGGCATTATCGTGATGCAAAAGCCATGAATTGTTTTTCCACAATTCCGGACGTTTTCTTCGTATTGCTTCTCGCAAATGGCGCATAACTTCAAGATAATACTGTTTATTGACCGTACGTCCATATGGTAAGAACTCCTGATGCACCACGCCGTGGTAATCGAAGAAAACAGTGAGCAAAACTTTGACATTTGATCGAACTTGGCGTGCTTTTTTCGGTCTTGGCTCATCTGGGCTCTTCCATTGGGACGATTGGACTTTGGTTTCGATATCATAACCCATGATTCGTCACCAGTTATGACCCTTTTGAGTAAATCTGGGTCGTCGTTGACGTCATTCAACAGTTCTTGAGCGATGCTCATGCGACGGTTCTTTTGGTCAAAATTTAGCAATTTCGGAACAAACTTCGCTGACACACGTCTCATGCCCAAAACGTTAGAAAAAATTTCATGGCACGAGCCAAGCGATATACCAACATCCTCAGCAACTTCTCTGATAGTGATTCGACGATTTTCCAGAACAATTTTCTTCACTGCTTGAACGTTTTCGTCAGTTGTTGACGTGCTTGGGCGTCCAGAGCGAGGCTCGTCATTGGCATCTTCCCGGCCATCTTGGAAGAGTTTGTACCACTTGTAAACATTTTTTTTACTCAGAACAGTTTCACCGTATGCCACTGTCAACATTTGAAGTGTTTCGGAGCACTTTATTTTATTTTTTACACAAAATTTGATGCAAATCCTTTGATCCATATTTTTCGATAGCAAGAAATCGCCGAGCACGCAAAACACTTATAACCTTTACGCCTCTCCCAACCAAACAAAAAATGCTATACACTTGAAACTTGGTACAGATGTTCGGGAAGAGTGTACCAACATAACAAAATAAAAAAATCGATAATCGAAAGTATGTTGCCCGCCAAATTTGAAAAGTCACCTTACTTTTTGAACACACCTCGTATATACTAAAAAGAGATGGACCCAGTTTACTCCCCTGTGGAATACCGAAACGGAGACGTCTCTCACAGCTACTCTCAGAGCCTATTTTTACACGTTGTGATCTGTTACTAAGGTAGTCAGCAAATAATTTATGGCAGACACCTCTCATTCCCAGCTTGAATAGCTTGGCTAGAAGGATGGGAACATAGACAGTATCAAATGCCTTAGCCAAGTCGAGAAACAGTCCAATACACTTTTTACGATTGTCTAAGGCACCCACACACTATCAATTAGGTCGTTTAAAGCGTTTTCGGTAGACCTATTTAATCTGAAACCGTATTGATTTGACGAAAGCAGTTTGTTACTTTCCAAATAACTTTTTAAACGATCGTTAAGAATATGTCTGCAGCTAAGCTTCCAACTTGTCAAACAAAGTGAGACAATAACGGTACCAAAATGTGAGAAGGGACGTAGCTCACTATAAATATGAGTTTTGTGTAGTAAGATATGTGTGGGAATATAAGAAATTAAAAAACAAATACTTCTCTACTCTCCCTCTCCCGAAATTTTATAAATCATTTCGTTAGCACACTGACAGACGATAGCTCACGGCGGTTACACAGTTTAACGTTCGTATTCTTCTTCATTTTTAAAACAAAACTATTTTATATATATATATATATTCAGAATCCACTCGTTTTACTCTTTTTGCAACAATTTCCCAGTTTGTACCTTCTTTTCGCAACTACTGAGTCATGGTGAATAGGAATCTGGTGAAACCCTGATGCCATATCCAGAGATGAGAAATAATGAGCACCACTGAGCTGATCTATTTGTTCCTCAATACGAGGGAGGGGACAGTGTTCGGGTCGTGTATAGGAGTTAAGCTCCCGGTAATCAACACACATCCTCTCGGTGTTATCCTTTTTTTTTACCAAAAGAATTGGACTCGCGAACGGGGATGAGCTTTCATGAATTACACCCGCATCGAGAAGCTCTTGAACTTTTTCTCTAACTATTTGCTTTTCAATTGGTGCTAGTCTATATAGGCGTCGTTGAACGGTTTTATGTGGGTCTACTAAATCAATTTCTAACTCTCCTGTGTTCACGCGTTTACGGGGAATACCATCGACGAAACTGTTAGCATATTTGTTCAATAGTCTAATAAGGGCATCTCTATTATCAGCTGTCAAATCCATGTCTATCCGAGTAAAGTCTGGATGGGTAGCAATCGACTCGCAAACATTAACTGTTCCTCAAAACAAAAAATCACTCACAACGTCTTCTAAAATGTCCCTACCTATTATAACAGGGTCCGTAGAGTCCCGGTTGAGCCCTTGTAGCGAACGCACACGACCACTTCTCCCTAGACCTCAAAAACAAGTAAACTTGAACGGAAAAATTCATATCTCGAGTTTTAATGGTGCTAGAAAAGTGAAAGTGATACCAAAAGTTGCGCGAAAGTTCACCCTTTCAGACAGTATTAGTAAAGTGAATTTTGGTTAAGCGCGAGTGACAAAAAATATCAAAAAACTTTTAAATTTTAGTGAAAAAGGACATTTTTTAGTATTAAAAATTAAATTAAAAATAGTTATTGTTGGTTGGTAACACAGGGTTAGCTAGGGAAGTATCCCACTAAAATACGTGTTTTCTGTGAAAATCCGAGTGTGGGACGCGAAGTAAGCGGGGTTTTCCCAGGAAAACTCCCGAAATAATAATAGTGGTATTAAATAAAAGTGCGTGCGGCGCCGTTTTTTGAGCGGAACCTTTGCCTTTTTTATTTCTCCCCTTGGTGTGTCTAGTGACCCCCCACGACTCAAAATTTTCAGCGACAACCTGCAATTTTTTTAATATAAATAAATAGTTTAGCTTATATAGAACATTTGTGTAAATTTTCAGATTTTTAAGCCCAAGTTTTCGTTTCCCAATATACTTCCCTGTGGCATTCCACAGGGAAGTATATTGGGACTTAACTTAAGGAAACTTTGGAAAAATTGTGTCTTTTGCTGATGACACCGTTTTGCTGGTAAAAGGAGAAATCTGGGAACAAGCCTTTTATAATGCTCAGGCACTTAAGGGATCGGCGTCATCTTGCTCAAACTAGTTATTCCCGGAATTAAATGGCCACAATTAAAAGATCTATTCTTAGTTAGATTTGATACTGTTGGGAAAATTATAGCGATTACTCAATGGTGGTCCAAGGGAAGACGAGTGTTTATCTACGTATGTCGGGCGCAGCTTATTACACTTTTCAGAAATATTTAGAGGATAAACATGTATGAAAATAATGTCTATTGAATGTCATGCAGGATAGCTG
>JAKRZM010000077.1:123562-147452 GCA_036379175.1 Heliconius cydno galanthus
TCTCACTCATTCGTAGGTCAAAGTATACACTTTTATAACAAACTTCCAAACGACATGGTTAATTTATCACTGAACAAATTTAAAAAAGTGGTAAAGCACAGGCTCTGCCAAAAAACATATTACTCTGTTAAAGATTATGTTCGCGATAAAGATGTTTGGAAATGAGTTGCTCTATTTCTAAGTTAAAATTGTAAATTGTAATTTGTAACAAATGTTGGCATTTAAAAGAGTGGCCATGAGTTTCTTTGGCTGTATCTTCTCATGAGCTCAACCATTTGAACGGGCTTTTTTCAAGTCAAAATTGCACATTTTTTTTTTGGTTATTTTATCTTGCATTTTTTTTTCTACTTTATGACATGTCCAAGTAAATGTTAAGCATTTTTATGGAATAAAGATATTTTGACTTTGACTTTGACTTTGAATAATTGACGAGATTCCACAGAGCACAGATTATATCAAAAGTTAGTACAAAAGTGAGGTGACACCTTCTGCCATAGTGTTGTATCAATCGGTAAAGTCAAATTTTAATATTTTAACAGGTGGTGCCACGAGTAATCTATTACGTCATTTAAAACTTAAGCATCCTACAGTGATTACCAAAAATACCGTGACTCGAACAGTTGTTGGAGTCACAGAAAAAGAGCCGACTACAATTTCTCCCCCAAAAAAGAAACAACATATTTCCCCGTGTACAACTGCACCTGTACCAAGTACCTCAGCTACGACAATCAAGCAAAGTGATATAAGTAACTTTGTAATACATAAAAATCTAATTTCCATGAATAGGGCAAAATCCTTAAACGAACAATTAATGACGCTCCTCGTTAAAGCATATTTACCTTTTAATTTAGTAGAGTATCCGGAATTTAAAAAAAATATTTTTATGCTTAATCCAAATTATGCACTGCCCTCGCGAAAAACTATCTCAGCAAACTATATCCCACAGCTTTACACTGACACAAAAGATAAAGTGTTTACAAAGTTACAAGAAGCGGTAGCCGTTTGTTTAACTACAGATGGTTGGACTTCCATTACCAACCAAAGTTATATAGCAATAACGGCCCATTTCATTGATAGTTTTCCTTATAACGAAAGACATACAGCTCAAAATATTGCTGCCTTTATGATGGAGGAAATAACAAAATGGAACCTTCAAAATAAAGTGTCAGCCATCATAACAGATAATGCAGCAAATATAGTAGCTGCGGTTAGGTGCACTAACTGGCGTCACTTTCCTTGTTTTGCACATACCCTAAATTTGGTAGTACAAGGAAGTTTGCAGTGCATCAGTAAGCAAGTCGAGAAAGTGAAGGCTGTAGTTGAATTTTTAAAAGGAGTGCTTCTGCGTTGGCTAAATTAAACGAAATGCAGAGTCAATTAAATATTCCACAGTTAAAGCTCAAGCAAGACTGTCCCACCAGATGGAATTCGACGTATGACATGTTACAAAGAATGGACGCTGTGAAGGACGCTGTAGTGATCACGCTGGCCATAATAAACCCGAGCATTAATAAAATTAACGCCGATGACTGGATCACAATCAAATATGCGCTTAATATTTTGAAAATTTTTGACGACATAACGAAAGAAGTAAGTGCCGAACAATATGTGAGTTTTTCTAAAATCATGTTGTTAGTGAAAGTAATGACTGACCACATCAGTTCACATTTTACAAGTGCAGCTGACGAAATACCACATATACATGAATTATTAATCCAACTGCAAAATGGCATAGCCGACAGGTTTAAAGACGTATATTTTATGGAGCTGACTACCCAAGCTACATTTTTAGATCCAAGATTTTAAAAATATGGATTTCCTAATGAAGCTAGGTTTGAAAATACATTAAAAACCATTCGGCAAAAAATTACCTCATATCCAGGAGCCAGAACCATCCAGGAGTCAGAACCATTAATTTCTTAAAAAATAACTAACCATCCTCAACCCTGTAGTTCATCTTTAATTTGGGATTCTTTCGACGAGAAGGTTAAACAGCATCTCGAAGTTAGAAGCTCATCAGCTGCCGCCATTATAGAGATCGATAAATATCTAAATGAGCCGTTACTGAACCGGACCGAAAATCCATTGAAATGGTGGCAGGAAAGGAAGCATATATACCCTCGTCTCTTCACTCTAATGGAACGGAGGCTGTGTAATACAGCAACCTCTGTCCCCTGTGAACGGATATTTTCAAAAGCTGGCAATACGATTGCTGAACATCGTAGCCGGCTCAAGCCGGAAAAGGCAGCACAGCTCATTTTTTTAAACCATAATTTTAAAAAAATAATTTTAAATATATATATATATATATATACATATATATTATATTTATTTAAAATTATTTTTTTAAATTATGGTTCAAATAACTTAAAAAAATAATATATACACAATCAAATATGACTGCAGCTCTGCAGCTCTATCAATTTAATGGGCCGTTATTGCTATATCACTTTTGCTTCTTGTAACTTTGTAAGAACGGAACACTAGTGTTACACATAGAAGGAAAATCGATCGACACTTCCTAAGAACTAAAAACCTTGGAACTTAGCGTTCACGAGTCAACAGGAAGAAAGTACGTAACGGATTTAGAGAAGATTCAAAATAAACTACGTTTTATTGCCCCTGATAGTAAAATTGTAGCTTTGGGTCCCTCTCGGGGGAAAGACATATTAAATATTTTTATTTTCGCTCTGGTAGCGTGTCAAAGGGCAGCGTTGAGTCGCGTTACTCAACACAATGCCTCAAGAACTTGGCAAAAAATGGGGAACGGAACTCTTAACACTAGGTTTCCTCTACCTACCCTGCTATGTACGGGGTACAGCGAGATTAAAGCTAAAACAAAATTACCAAGGTAGAGTGTAGTAGAAAATAATATTCTAAATTTCATACATTGCCAGCTCTATAATTCAGATATAGATAGAATACCTGTATTATACAGATTGCCGATACCATAAACATTGCCCCAACTGGGATTTGAACTGAAACAACTCGTCCTTATAAATAACAACACTTATACAAAATTAAAAAACTTACTCTTGTATAAAAGTAAATTTAGGAACAATTTTATTTTCCCTTTGTGTCTAATATACTCGTAGAAAAAGTATTACAGTTTTATTTTTAGCATTAACTGAATGAAGACGCCCTAAGCGACCTCATTGACCATGTCCGACAGAAAAAATCAGTCTTAGTCGTATCTCTGGACATCGAGGGAGCTTTTGACAACGCATGGTGGCCGGCACTCAAAAAACAACTCGCCATCAAGGAGTGCCCCAGAAACCTCTTCAAGCTAGTCGATGCATACCTATATGACAGATAGATCTTAGTCAACAACGTCATTCAGTCTCAACAAAACACACTACTAAGGGTTGCGTCCAAGGGTCTATTGGTGGACCGACTTTTTGGAATGTAATTTTAGACTCTCTATTGCAGCGACTGACTGAAAAAGGGATGTACTACCAAGCCTTTGCCGACGATGTCGTACTCGTCTTCGCCAGTACCACCATGGAAGCACTGCAACATGAAGCCAACGAGGCGCTAGCAACTGTTATGCAATGGGGCGAACGAAATAAACTCAGCTTTGCACCGCATAAGACGTGATGCTCCTCACCAAAAAACAAAAATATAACACCCCAAACCTGAGTATGGCACAAACCAACATCCAGATGGTTCAAGAAATAAAGATTCTTGGAGTGATTATAGATAGAAATCTGACCGGCTTGCGTGCACGGCGAAAATCACCTGGGGGCTTAATTCGGAGATCATAAGAACGATCTACAGAACGGTTATAGAACCAATCATAGCCTATTGTGCGAGTGCGTGGAGTGAATCTACTGAACTACGCATGATACTGTACGCATGCAGCATCTAAATACGCTGCAGAGAGGGTTCGCTCAAAAGATCTGCAGGTCTTACCGCACGGTCTCCTACACGTCAGCTCAAATTCTGTCAGGCCTGCTTCCTCTGGACATCAGAATACAAGAGCAGGCCCTAATCCACCGCACAAAAAAAGGTTAAATCTCAAATTACCTTCCTCTAAACTCTAGTCTTGAAACCAACGTGAATTTAGCCAAACTGCAGCACCCAGCATTCCAAGAGGCATAAAGTATGAAAAAACCGAAGAAGAAACAGCGGAGCTCCTCAACAGCCACCAGCAAGACGGTCCAGAAATTTATACGGATGGCAGCAAAATCAACAACAGAGTGGGAGTTGCATTCTCCTGGTGGGAGGGAGGAATGGAAATCAGATCTCAAATGTTCACCCTACACCCCTCATGCACTGTATACCAAGCTGAACTCTACGCAAGCTCATACGCCATATCCTCAGTGACTCAAGATCTTCACTAGACTTGCTGGGGAACCCAAAGACAACCCACCCCATAGCAAGAGCGATACAGCAATATATACAGCGCATGAAAGAACAAGGAAGAAATATAAAGTTAGTTTGACTCCGAGAGCATATAGGAACAGCCGGCAACGAGAGGGCAGACGAACTTGCCAAAGAAGCCGCAATGCTAGACCGTCCACCGCAATGCTAGACCGTCCACTACGCAAGAACACCAGTGGCCTATCTCAAGACCAAAGTCCGAGAGGAATCTATCAAAAGATGGCAGGACAGATACTCTACCTCTAGCACGGGCAATACCACTAGAGAATTCCTTCCATACTAGCTACAGCCTAGCTTATTTAGCCTATGAACCGGGAGTTGTTTCAAATCCATAAATCCAATTTTCTATTTTTTTACAAGTTCTATATATATAAATAAAGTATAAAAAAAATTACATTAAACAAAATATGTCACTTTCACTTACCTTAACTAGCGTTCCCTCTGGCTGCCGGGGCCTTACTGGTTTAGTGTCGATTTATTATTCACCGATCGCACTCGCGACAACAAAGTATCAAATGACATTAGCAACATTTAGCGAAAACTAATTGAACACCAAGTGTCTTTGCAAGTGACGTGTATTTATTTATAGATTCTACATGTTGCCATAAGTCTAAAGCAAACTTTTCTGTATAATGCCATTTTTGTTTTCAATGTGCGATATATACTCACTTTTGCTAGTAGTAAAATAAAAGTAAGCTAATATTATAATTAGAATAGCAACAATCTGCTTATATTCAGAACAGAAAAAAATATCATCGTGCCTTTGTATAAAGGCAAAGGTTCACAGATAGACTGCGCAAGCCATACGCTTTCAGTTTGATTAGCTTAGGTAGTAAAGTGTATGCTAAAATTTTAGCGAGATGAATGCAAGAGAATTCTGAAAGGCTGTTGTGGGAGGCCCAAGGGGGCTTTAGACCTGGAAGAGGGTGCATGGATCAGTTCTTTTCCTTCCGCATGATCACGGAAAAATTTTTGGCTGTTAACCAAAAAGTTTTCTATGCTTTTGTGGACTTGAAACAGGCGTTTGATAGAGTTGTAAGAGCAAAATTATGGGAGATACTACCCCGGTACAATGCGAACGGACCCTTGCTGCAGGCTGTAAAGCCTGCGTGCTAGTAGGACCTGGCATGTCGCCTTGGTTTGACACCTAATCGGGTGTTAAACAAGGTTGCTAAGCATTAAGCGCATTGAGAGCATTGGAATGCTATGACGCTTCACGCTGAAGGTTTAGCTATAGTTAAAGAACCGAGAGAGCGCGTCTCGAGTGAGTATGGCCGAGTTAGAGAATAATGACTGAAACTACGTATATGACTTTTTCATATAATTTGGTGGGCAGTTTTTAGCGGTTTCATGTTTTAAATAAATAATGTTTTTGATTAATTTCAAATCAAGCTGTAAAGCGAAAACTAATTACTTTATTAAGTTATTTGAAACCAACAAAACAAAATGTATTTATTATTTGTAAGGTTTCTTATAATTCTAACGCCTATGTAATGTAACCTGTGCTTAGGCTGCGCAAATCACTACAGATCCATGTCAGTGAAATCACGACTAATCCTATCACGGGCATACGGATAAAGATAATCCTGGAAATCTCATTAGCGTAAGAATCGTATAAAATGCTGAGATGGTGAACGCAAACCAGCAGTTAGTCAGTGGTATGCTGGCCACGCACGCTACCGAGGACTGCTCACAGATCGATCCCAATACTCAAGATGGAAAATGAAACGCAAAACTACAATGTTTATGGCGCGTACTTTGCGCCACTCAGGTATGGGACATAATATATATATGATATAAAAAAAAAGTAATTTACACCGCGATCGGTGTTTCAATACAAAAGGGCCACAAGCCGAAAATACAATATTTTTACAGTAGAGCCGTTTAAATTTTTGAAAACAGTTATTTATCATTTACTCTTATTTGTATATCGTATTTCTATTTGTCTATTGTATATCGCACATATTCGTATTATATACCATCAGAAGCGTATTTAATTAATCTGTTCAAAGCGTTATTCCGAGAGGACGCTACTGAGCCACGATAAACGTTAGCTTATATTAAAAATAAGTACAGTGGAAGCATAAACATGTGACTATTTAGGAATATTATAGGCAACGTTCAAAACCAAGGAATAATTAAGTAATAAACGTGTGTAATAAGTGAAGTGAAACAGTCCTCAAATATGAAATATCAGTGACATTACCGACAATTAATAGCTAAAGCCGGTCTAAAAAAATTAATCAAAAAGATGAAAACTATAAATTATATCAATCAAGTGTAAAAGTAATGACAAAACTTACAAAAATCGATAAAATCAATACGTGATTAAGCATTTAAATCAATGACAGCGCCATCTAGACGACAAAATATAAACTATTAGGAGTAAACAACTATCCCGCTATCTTTCACCTAGTGGGCAATAGAGAGGGCAGTATCGGAAGAATAATTTTGTGTAGTCAATAATATTCAAGGAGGAATTTTAAGGAGTTAAGAACTTTATAATGTATGTGTCTTATAATAATATATTTAACATCAAACACTGTTGATTATTGTAAGTGAATTAATTGTTACGGGAAAATAGATATTGTAGCAGATTTGTTTGTAGGACCTGTTTATCAAACAATAGTGCAAAACGAACATTCGGTACGACATAAAGACTATTATTAGATGTCGACAAATTTAAAACATTATTATATCACCAGCATTAGTTGTAAGAATTTCAATGCCACCTAAAACTGTTATTAGGTTATTATTATTATTTTTTTATTTATTTATTTTAACATTATTAATTTTCTTCTGTTCTCTTTTTCTTTTGTATTATATAAATAAAGTTAGCTCTAATAATGATAAGAACACCAACTAAAACACGTGCGATGCGGGCCAGTGCGGAACGGGAGAAAATTCGGGAAGTGGGAATAAGAAGGAAGGAAAGGGAGAGTGTAGAGAGTGAGGAGAGAGGAGAGTTGTATGGAGGCGTTGAGGATGAGTCCCGATACACCTTCCGCATAAAAAGAGCCCCTAATATCAGCATCCGTACCTGTAAAAAAGAAAATTAAATTAGTAAATAAAGAACCAATAGTTCTTCCTGCCGTCCGCTGCAGATGTGTAGGACTTAGACACACTAGATAGAACTATCACCAGTCTGGTTACCGCTATCTGCGTTGCAATATCAGAGGGAAAGTGCGTAACGTCACGTAACAAATTTAAAACTGACGCAAAAATTACTCGAGGCGAAAGCCAACACTATGTGTGCAAACTAACAGTTATTGTCAAATGGAAAGACAACAAGTCTGTTTTAATGGCCTCAAATTGCACCGGCTCGATCTCTTCCTCTGTAGTAAAGTTGTAATTTCAAAATTATGTTGATTGTTCTATATACTAGAAAAGACTATCTTATCAATGGAATAAGATTTTTATTTTTGATAGCAGTTTAAAGTATCCAAAATGACCTTCAAACAATACACTTCGATATTTCCCTATTTGCCATACTGCATATAGCGATATTAAAGCGTTAGTTTCTTCATAAATTTCTGTAGTAACTATATTAAGATTATACATTTTTATAAAGCTAATTATCTCTTCTTTAAGAAAATATAATTTGTTTTCTATAAATAATTGTCTTTAAAAAGATATCTTTAAATTTTTAAAACTGTTATTTTTTAACATTTTCGTTTTTTCAATTGGAGTTTTCACTGTTGCCGCTGGCTGCCGCTGCCGAGAAAACTAATTAATTAATTAATTACAAAAAAAAACAATTTATAACGATAATAACCGCATTAGTTGTAAACTGTGTGGCAGTTATTAACGCCCGCCTCACAAGCATCCATTCATAAATTAGTATGATCAAAATGAGTTCAATTACAAAAAACAAAAGAAAAAACTTTAAAATATAACAAATGATAAAACTAATAATTAAAAAAGCATGCAATAATAGTATTAAAAATTAATTAATTAAAAGAAAAAATAAAATAAAAAGGTATACAATAAACAAAACATTATTAGAGTGATCGATGTGCATGATGTTTATATGTGGTGTGTGAGTTTGCGTGTGTGTGTATGTGTGTGTGGACGTGTGTGCGTGTGTGGATGCGTGTGTGCGTACGTATGATGGCTTCATCGGTATCAAGCTATACGATCAATAGGTTCTCTGTCTGATCATAATCTAAGTTTAATAACCAGTCAGTCAATTTAGTTTTACATTGATACAACGTTAGGGGATATATTTTTAATTCTTTATTTATTTATTTAACTATATCTATGTATACTACAACTATTCAAAAATTAGGGGAAAGAATAAAATTTTGCGCATATTTGCGCCCTTTTGTTTTAGAGCAAAAAAAAACAAATTGTAGTAAAATATCAATTTGAGATATTTCATGAATACTGCTTTTCTTTTAAATAATTGGCATCCTATTTAGTTCTTTTTGGTTTTATAAGTTTAAAAATAACTACCAGGGGCCTTTTTTAACATGGAAAATAATAATGTCTATTTTTTAAAGATAACATATATATTTTGAAAAATAACGTTTCTTGCGCCTTGTAGACCAATTTCTATAGAATTAGCTAAAGAAATTTTTCATAAAACTGAGAAAGTTGTTGCTGACATACAAAATCAGATAAAATAATTAACTGCAACATTTTTAAATAAGAATGGCGAGGTGATACAAATCAAACGCGAGCTATGTTAAACGATATTATGATTGATGGGAAAAGTGGCTGAAATTTCAACTTGTAGACCATCTAGTGCTTCTTGCAGTGTGTGTGGGGCAACACCAAGGCAGATGAATGACCTAACAAAAGTAATGGCAAGAGAAGTCATGGAAGACTCTATCAAATATTGGGTATCTACATAAGATGCTTGTGTCAGGTGTATGGCGATAATACTCCATATTTCGTATAATTTATCTTTCAAAAAGTAGTCTGAAACAATAAACGAGAATGAGTATGTCATGAGGATAAAGAAGGCTGGTGCAGAGACGTTTTCGTAAGGATCTTAGATTGAATGTAGACAAACCACGACAAAATACTGATAAAAGAACACGCCTAGAAGAATTTTTCAAAACTACCAATGTTCTGCAGAAATAACTGATATTAATGAGGAATTAATAAAAAGTTTTTATATAATTCTTTAAACTATGTCATCAGGGTATGCTATAAATGTCGAAAAATTCGGTCAATATAGGTACACTTAATACAGCGCAATTATTTGTTAACAAATATAACTGGTATTACATGTCTTCTTCAATGTTATACTCAAATTATAGCAGAACTATGCAATTCTTCCTATTGGACAAAATTCTGAAGACGATCAAGAAGCAAGAAATAAGGATTACAAAAGGTACAGGTTGCACCATGCCGGAAAGTGTTCCAGATCAGCTACGAATAAAGATATCTTTCACTTCTTAATGTATACCTCTGACCCATACATTTCAAACTTCAGCACACCAAGTGTAATTATATCTAACGAACTTTTTGACAAAGCTAAAGAACTTCTGCAAATCACAGAATAAATTCTTTGTTTACGTCACTATTATATATATTATATATATTTTTTAATTACATATGATACATAATTTTTTGTTTGAAAGATTTAGTATACCTTAGTTACATTTAATGATTTGGATATAAAAATAATTTTTAAATAAGTGTATATCTCTTATTTATGACGATATCTAACTTTGAATTTTATTTTATTAAATAACTCATGACTTTTATTAATATCTATTTCATTCTATTTCATTAATATCTAATTCAATTAATATGTCATTGATAGCAAATATATTCAAGTATGTATATGCAAAATTTCAACACTTTGTGATGAAAACTCACTGAGTTACGGATTTTTGACACGAAGAGCATCATTCCGTCCTACTGTGCGTGGGACAAACGCACCAAGATATACGTGGAGGTTTCTGCTCCGAAAGTAATTAAGAGGTACAATCAGCACATGAGTGTGGTGGACGTACTCGATCAGCAGATGGAGTACTATAGATATAGAACTTTTATTAACACTAAAAAATGGACGTTGAAGGTACTCATCCACTTTCTTGATTTGGCCATTGTTAACTCTTGGCGGCTGTATCGCAATGATTGTCAAGCAAACAATTTAACCAGGAAAGACATTTTACCCTTGTTGAATTTTCGTTTGAACATAGCTGACGAATTATCCAGTACCCCATCCGGAGAACGCCGAATGTCAAGTGATACTGAATATAATCCACCAATGGAAAATGAGCATCCTATTAGAAGACACTATAGACCGGCAAACAAACCCTCTGATGCAAAAAGATATAATGGGTACGATCACTTTCCATTGTTTGACGAAATAAAAGCTCCAAGAATGTGTCGTCATGAATCTTGTGGCAGTCGCACGAAGATACGAAGCGAAAAATGTGATACATATCTATGTATTGCACGTGGAAAAACTGTTTTAAATAGTGTAAACAAAAAAAAAATAATAGTCGTTAACAAAGTATAAACTAGTTAAGTTTTGAAAGTTTTTGTTAAACTTTGTCGTACAAATGTTGATTTAAAAAATTTAAGGTTAATATCGTAAGTTTTTTTATATAGACTGACAATAAAATGACTGATTAAAGTACTTAGCTCCTAAATGAATAAAAAAATGTTTTATTAATTATCCAATTACCAAGTTAAACGTTCAATTTACATTACCCTTACGATCTTGATTAGATCAAGTTGTACCTGAAACTCACTATCGTGAGGGTTAACTCCTGGATTAACTATAAACCAAATTTTTTTACTATTTTTTTGTAACTATTTAGACTATGTAGAAAGCAATAAAAACTATGACATAGAGGATTTCGAAAAGAAATACCTTCGGGTGTAAAGGGATATAGTGAATATAATTAAAAAACAAAAATAGTGCCACCATAGAATAGAGGAAGTTCCCACATACCGTTCAGTGAGTCAAATGTTGGGTGTATCAGTATCTGTGATCCACCATCATGTGAAACGATACAGACAGACAGGATCTTATGTGCGGAGGCGGGCACGAGGCAGAAACCGTGCAACCAGTGTCGTAGACGAATGTTTTGTAACGGTGCAAACTTTGAGAAATCGTCTTCAAACAGCTGTTAAGAAATCCGAAATCTCTCGGAAGAAGAGCGTAACGTGCTTGTAAGTAAACGAACAA
Source organism: Heliconius cydno galanthus (assembly GCA_036379175.1). Classification (NCBI taxonomy): domain Eukaryota; kingdom Metazoa; phylum Arthropoda; class Insecta; order Lepidoptera; family Nymphalidae; genus Heliconius; species Heliconius cydno. The sequence goes on from JAKRZM010000077.1 coordinate 135,102, forward strand.
TAAGAAGAAGGCCAAATGAAGTTGGTTTAAAGCCAAACGTATCAGCCAAAGCGCCTAAACTTGAGGTAAGTCATCAAATTGCAAGATTATCGTTCGCTCGTCAACACCAAGATTGGTCTGACGATGGTAGACGCTGGTTTTGTGTGAATTTCATCGATGGAAGGGAAAGGATGCGGAGGTATCGGAGGGAACGACATAATCAAGCAAATTTTACCGAAAGCGTCATACGGTGGAGGGTCCGTCATGCTGTGGGGTGACACTTTAACAGCTTTGGTCATAATTGATGGCGACTCACTAATTGCAGGTACATAACTGAGATCTTGGAACCTCATGTAATGCCTTTTGCCCCAATTATATGGCCCAGATTTACGATAAAGGTTTCTGATTATTTTCGATTTGTGGCCCTTTTGTATTTAAGCAGCGAGTGATATTACATACAAATTATCTAATTTTAAAAACTATGCTTTTAACTTTAACCTAAGCCAAAGTTTAAATAATACACATATGTACGAGTTTATCAGGTTTACTTTTAATCAGGCATTATTTATTTCATCTACGTCAGATCTAGCGATGGTGTCAAAATGCTGGTCGACGGTCTGGACAGCGCTGATTTGGCAGTCGTACCTGAGCATTGGCTCTCGTACTCTGCGCCGCCTGCAAGTGCTCACACTGCACTAGCGTTGCTGTACTGCTTTTTCACCGCTGCTGCCCTGATCGGGAATGGCCTAGTAATTTTCGTATTTGCCACGTTAGTACCGATGATTTGCATGTTTTAAATTTTCGTTCGTTTTAAATTTTCATTTTAGTATAACTAGTATTTAGTAGATATAATTATCTTTTAATAATTACAATATTTCTTTATTACAGGACTAAAAGCCTACGGACATCGAGCAATTTACTGATTCTAAATTTAGCAATTTTTGATTTCATCATGATGGCCAAAGCACCGTTTTTTATTTATAATAGCGCTATGCGTGGTTTTGCTACCGGTGCTCTGGGTTGTCAGATTTTCGCTGTCATGGGTTCATACAGTGGAATTGGTGCATCGATGACAAATGCTTGCATCGCTTACGATAGGTATGTAAATACCCGTAATCCTATATACAGAGTGTTTTTTGTCAGCACCACTTTAAATGAAACCACAGTTGACTACCCTAAAAAAGCCTAATATAATAAAAAAAACTTTTTTCCAAAAATGAAAGTTTTTTTCAAACAAGATAAATAATAAAATTATCGTTATAAAATAAAACGCTACGTTTGTTAAGGACGATGCAGGCACACATAAACCTATCAAAGGGACACCACCGCCACGCCTCATTGCGAAATCGTGTCGTAGGTATTGGCGATAAAGTTGTTTAACTTTTAATAGATTTTTTATAGTAATAAGAGTTTACGTTATTGGTATCTATGCTGCCGCCCTAAGGAAAAGAGGCACAACTAACATTTTTTTCAAAATTGAATTATATATATATTCGGCATCAGAAAAAAGTGATTTATCTGCCTATTTTTTTGTGTATTTTTTGTAATAATATAAACAGAGATATCACAAGCCTACAGGGCACAATTGCACCATATTGCAAGTTTTAGTATAGGAAAAGGCACATTGCGAGATATTACTTTTACTCGCTTCTATATTTTTAAAATATTTTATTGAAAAGGCGTAATTGACGTGTATGTTAAATATTAAAGGCTTATTAGTGGCAATTGCGCCTTTTTTTTTATATTTATAACTTAGCATTATTAGTGTAGAAGAAAGTGTGAAAAAAAAAATTAAGTGAGGGGGTGAGGTATACAGGGAATTACGCCAGTTATCATAACTGGCGTTATTCCCTTTACACTGACACTTTAATTTTTGCCGCAAATTTAGAAAAAGTTATAATGCTACCCCGAGTGGAGTAATTAAAAACTGTAATGTTTTGTCCGCGACTATTTTTTCACTTTTTAATCAAAGTTTTGTGCCTATTGGTGACAAACATATACATGGACTGGGTCATACTTATGCAGCCCTGTGGCATGAAGCTGGTAAATATTGCTAGTTCTTTTAGGGCCTTTTTATACAAAATCGAGACAGCATAAAAACTGGACACTTTTTCGTATTTAGTATATTTAGTAAACTCTGCAGAGGTCAACTTTGAAACCATTTCTTTGCGGTACTTGGAAACACATTCGTGGAAACACTTGGAAACACACACAACCACATTCGTGGCTGCAGATGAATTCCACCATAGGGTGGAAAGATGTTTAAAAACAAAAAAGCGTATCTATGACTTTAAAGATTTCTGTAAAGCTTTATGTGATACTGGCTCTCGCACTATAGTTCAAGAACAAGATGGAAGTTCAAGATTTTTATGATTTTGCTTTTCGATATTTAAAATAAAAAAATACCACCCGCGAGCTTACACGAATAATATATCTTAAGCACATTGTCGTAGAGAATCTAATTTACTTTTTTATAAAAGCAGTCATGATACTGACAATTATTTTGTGCTAGATTTTCTTAAAGTGACAATCATTAAACTTAACTAAATTACTTCATTCATATATTATATAGTTGTTATAATAACTTAATGGTTCCTAATTTAAAAATAAGATATTTAATTAATTTGATTTTTTTCTTCTGTTCTGTTCTGTTCTCACCAATTGCTTTGTTTTAACTCAGCAAAATATTTAAAGTTTGTTTTATCAAAATCGGTTCACTAAAAAAAGTTATCGTCATTTGATTGAACTTAAGACATTAGTTTGCCTACGAATATATAGCAATCTATATATGTATAGTGGTTTTACATATACTTATGTATTATTTGATGCTAAATTTGTTTTTAATTTTCTAAGACACTCTACGATCACTCGGCCACTCGACGGAAGGTTATCGCGCGGAAAAGCACTTTTGATGATAGCCTGTGTGTGGATCTACGCTACGCCATGGTCTTTGATGCCACTGTTTAATGTATGGGGCCGATTTGTACCTGGTAATACTTTATATTATTCTCACCCAAAAAGTTACTATGACAAAAAGTTAAATTCACCATCAAGTTTCCATTTTTTTATTATTTAATCTCTATATTTTGTATTATTTCAGAGGGGTACCTAACATCGTGTACTTTTGACTATCTTACAAACACTTTCGATACAAAACTGTTTGTGGGCTGTATTTTCACCTGTAGCTATCTATTTCCTATGGGTTTTATCATATATTTCTACAGTGGAATCGTAAAACAAGTTTTCGCTCATGAAGCCGCTCTAAGGTAAATATAATTTTTGTAAATCCATTAAACAAAGTCCATAATTAAGCCAGAAGCGCAGATTATAAGTAAATAAAAATAAAAAATACAATTATTGACGTAACTTCCAAGCTCCAAACGTGTTTATTGAAACTTACTGTAATTTATGACAACGATAAATACAATATAAACGACTCTTCTGTGTATTTTAATTTATATTTCCATATCTTCGCGCTCGTTTCAAGGCAAGGCGCGGCGTTGAATTCCGCCACTCAACACGCAATGCCTAAAAAAATTCGGCGGAAAGTGGGGAACGGGGGGTGTCTGGGGGTGACTCAGTATCAAACATTATATCACACACATTTATGTAACATATGCATATATACTTACTTAACATAGTAAAATAATAGATATTGATGATAACATTGTAAGATAATAAATATGAATGTAGGTATATGTGATTCACACTTAGCTTACTAAACATTACACAACTAATTTAAATTAACAAATAAATAAACATTATAAATAAAATATCGGTAAGCAACCGATCGCTGCAACTACGCCATAGGACGAAGTTGTCTCCTTTAGTATATGCACCAGTAACGAGAGGGTTAAGAAAAATACGATTTTTATAGATAAACTTATATAAAATTTTAAATGAAAGAACAAATTAAATCTAAAACTTAACTATATCTAAGACTACTTTCAAGGCTTTCAATGTTAGAGAAACAGTAATCTATTTAAACCTAAATTAATCTAACTTAACGTACGACTTAATTACTCGACGATGGAATAATAAGTGTGGGAAAAGAAGAAATTTCTTTCCCACCGACGCCGTTCACCCGATCTCTCTTTTGTCAGCATTTAGTGGAGCTCGGCCGTCTATCTAAACCTTAATACTTTGTTTAAGCTCCCTCATATTTATATTTAATATTATTCCTTTTTCTCATTGCGCCTTCTTTTTCTTCTTATAGTTTAAGTGGACTTTGGTGCTTGTTACGCCTATATATTTATTTAACTTTGTATTTAATTAAATCTCGCACACACCACAACACTGTCTTAACACTCCCTCTCACAGGTTCCCTCTCGATTTTCATTTTGTTATAGTTGTCATAGCATAAATAGGTTTTGAAATGTTACATAATATTTATATTTTTATATTAATTTATTAAAGAGAACAAGCAAAGAAGATGAACGTAGAGTCACTACGATCAAATCAGAATGCATCAGCAGAGTCGGCGGAGATTCGAATAGCTAAAGCAGCGCTCACTGTGTGCTTCCTCTTTGTTGCGTCTTGGACTCCCTACGGCGTTATGTCGCTGATAGGCGCTTTCGGTGATCAGCAACTATTAACGCCTGGTGTAAATATATCTCACTATCATTTTAATAAATTAATATTTTGCAAAAGACATTCTGTTTTTTAAAAACTTTTAAAAATAGATATAGTAACAGAGAGTATTTATGGGAGACATGACATACAAATTAACAACATGTACTATAATCTATAATAATAATAACGATTAGCTTGGTTGTTTCAGCATTAGGAATCCACAATTACCTTTTGTATTTTCTACCATGTAACATAATATATACGCCCACTTACAGGTAACCATGATCCCCGCGGTAGCTTGCAAGACTGTAGCGTGCATCGATCCTTGGGTGTACGCAATCAGCCATCCTAAGTACAGGTGAAATATATTTAAAACCTTTATCTGGCTTGTGAATTATGGCTGAGCAATGGGCATGGATGGGGCTTAGATTTGAGTTCATTAAGTGATTATTTTATTTCTCATTTTATTTTTACTTCATATTTACATTTTAAGTTTAGTGTTCTCTTTGGTCACTAATGCCTGTTACTATTATATAATGTTTATTTTAAATTAATTTCTTATGTAAATGGCATTGTCGAAATAAGAATAAAGATCTTTAAACTAAGAATAAAGATATAAATAAAATAGAAATCATACATGTACAAGGCACTTTAAATGTTACTATTTAATATGAATTTTGGATATAATAAAAATATAACTACTTTATATGTTTTTATCTATTATTTTTGTTGTTATAGACAAGAACTACAACGAAGAATGCCATGGCTTCAAATAAGGGAGCCAGATGACAATGCTTCGACGGGCACGAACAATACTACTAATTCTACTGCACCAGCAGCTACGGCGTAAAGCGCTGCCGTAGAACAAATGACGAACAAACAACAACGAATATGCTAAACTAATGGACTATAATTCTTTCTCTTATTGTAATAATGATTATTATAAAAAAATAAAAAAAAATGTGTATAAGCTCAAAATGAGATTTAAAATATATTCTGACCGAGGAAAACTATGACGACACGGCTATGCTAATGACTTATGAAACGAAAAATATTATAATGTACTTAAGCAAAAACGATATAATAAATAAAATGACGAACATGATAAAAGAAATTGCATTATTAATTTTTATTTTTCTATTTACTCGATTACTAAAATATACAAAGGACGTACATATTTACATATATGAAAGCGTCTGCGCTCCTTTTACGGGAGCAGCATTTATATGGAAAAATATTTCAAATCCGTACCTACCTAAAAAAAATAATTAAGATATATACGTCAACAGTTCAGACGTAGGATTTTTTTTCATTTCACGATGTTTATCCATTACTGCTGTATTACGTGTGGCGCACTTACGCATACAAGTAGATACCAATAACGACACTTATTGCGTGTGCGGGCGCGTGGCAATATTTTAGTTTATGGGGGTGGCACTCCAGTACTTTGAATCGAAAAAAATATTGTATGGAAACTAATGCCATCTATGACTAAGGGCAATGGAATAAAGATTCAGAGTTGATATATTTAGGCAGTAGATGTCGTTACAAACTACTATATTTCGTTTTCTTATATTTTTATTTCAAATTCAATAAAGAAGGTAATGATCAACATAAAAATAATTTCATAAGTTATCTACTATGTTTTCAAATAAAATATAAAAAATGTATAAAATATATTGTTAGGATACTCGTGCAAATGTGGGTAGATTTAAGTGAAAAAGACAATAAAAGCAGTGGAATTGTGTCAAACGGACACAGTTGCTTGTAGGCGGAAGTAGTGTTGCCAAACTATCGATAGTTTCGCAATCGATAGTTTTAATTCAAAAAAGCCCATGCGATCGATAGAACTATCGATATTATTGTATATCCTGATTAGAAAAGAATCAATACAATCAATAGTATCGATACTATTGAATGTCTAGGAAACAATAGTATCGATAGAATCGATAGTATCGATACCATCGATTGTTTTGGACTATCGATCGTATGCTAATTCGCGATAGTATTGAGTATGATTCTTAAGCATTGCTACAAGATGAAATGAAAAAAACAAAATACATTTTTGTTACATTTCTTTTGTTTTTTTGTATTTTGGTCAAAAATATAAGTATTTTTGACCAAAATACAAAAAAACAAAAAACAAAACACTCACCTTGATACGCCATGTTAAGACATGGCGTATCAAGGTGAGTGACTATGTACTAAATTTTATTTTTCTTTTTCTAACAACCGAGACTAAAATAGATGTAAGGAACAAGTACCCCCCACCTTCAATGATCACCCGCAGTTGGTAAAGCACCCTTCCCCATGTTGTCTGTCACATAGTAATCCAGTTATTAATGTGCGTCATAGATGCCACCCGTGTGTTTTCATTTAAATATAACTCTAAGAAGCACCAAATTTTTATGGAAATTTGACTACCAAGTGTGCTATTTTTGAGGACGATGAGGTTCCTAATAAAACAGTAAAATAGGTTACGTAAATGATATTTAAAGGGCTCTTGATTTATTCTTTATTTTTATAAATGATTACTTATTGGATATTGATAGAGAAAAAAAAATATGTGTTTATTTTTAAGAAAAGGTTTAATTGCACAGGTAAACATACTACTATCGTGAAATCCCCGGAAACACAATCTCAACATTTATTTTGCACTACAAATTTAACAGAAACGTCTACAAAAGGCACTATTGGAAGGAGAATCTGTAGTAATAACATAATGAAATTTCATAAATGTACCGCAAAATGTACCCATAATGCTCAAAAGTTTTATGACAGAGAAAGTGAGAATGAGATCAAAGACAACAAAAAGGACATTAGTGTTCAGACTACTTTCTATGGGACAAAAACTAAGTAGGATGTAAGAAGATACATCGACTGTTCATTATCATTTCGGTAACATAGTTGCTGAAGAAATTAAAATCTTGCCACCCACTAAAAAGTAAAGGTTATGACAGATTTTTTTTTGAAAGAAACTCTGCTAAAATAATAAAGAAATTACTAAGTAGAAGTGTGTCGTTTGAATAATCCAGAAAAATCAACGGTCACACTTCAGAAGTGGGATGATGTCAGGCCCATTTACCAGCGGTATTGGCGTGAGAAAAAAATATTCCTAAACAACGTCGGACAGTAAGGAAACAACAAGTTATTTTTCTTCTTAGAAGTTACGAAAAAGCCAAATCAACGGGAAAGACGTCGCGTTGGCTAGATTGACGCAGAAGTTGTTCCTATATTCCAATCTGACGAAAAATCTTCTAATGTTATGGGGCGGCTACACAAAATTGATCAACTGGGAGATGTGTATGCATGGAGTGACAAAGATCGACAGTTCATCATGCAAATTCGCCTTCGTGGATCTGCGAGATATTAGTATTACGACTTAGAAAAGCTTAGGAAAAAATAGGATTTTGTCAACCTATTAGAGGATATGCTACAAAGAAAGAAAACGGATTCTGAAAGCATGACTAAATACTTTCACGATAAAAATTCACGTTCCGAAAATGGATCGAGAGAGTACTGAGGATTTGACTAAAATGGTACTTTGCTTCGTCAAGAATATTAACCTTGAATTGGAAACACGTGATATAAAAGAAATCTTCAAACTACAGGTCAAAATCGAGAAAAAGCGTACTAGTGCACCAATTATTGTAGAACTTGGCTCTGTGGTTCTGAAAAAGGATCTTTTAAATAAATATAAATTGTTTAATATGAAGAATAAAAATAAACTTCGGGCGAAACAGCTTGGGCACGCATCTGAAGATACTCCGGTATTCGTCTCGAAACAACTTACACCTAGGGGTGCTCGTTTGTATTTCCTAGCTCGAGAAAGTCAACCAAATATAAATACTGCTCTAGACATCCTTTGGCAAAGTTCTCGTTCGAAAAGATGGCCATTCACGTATTTTCCATGTCACCAACGAAGCCCAGGTTCATCACATGCTGCAAGAAGCATGACTCATTTTTTATCATAGTGTTTCTTGTGTGTTGTGCCTTATATCGTTGAATCACATCAGTTCGTATTACGGAGATAAAAGTTTATATTTTTATTTGAGTGTCTTATATATTTTTTCAATTATAAGGTATAAGTGTTAATTATGTAAATACATACACACAATATTCTCTCACACTTTCACACACCTCAAACATAACCTCCCATTATTTAGTAGAGTCTGGCCAACAAAAGCTGAACCCCGTTATTTATTGAGCAGCAACACTGTTACAAATTTCAGTTTTACGTATCTGTCAACTTGTCTATGATTGTTTTTGATGTTGTAGTATCCTTTGTGTGTTTTCCATACAACGTGACATTGGCGAAGTGAATAGTGCTCAACTGGCACGCTCGAAGCACCATAAATAAAGAACCGAACCGAACCGATGTATTTTGAGTGTATTTTTTTCGAGATTATTTGTCAACCATGAGTAAAACTATCAAAAATAATGTGCAAAAGCTTCTTTTCACGATGATAAACAAATATGAACACAAGAAAGAGGAGAAGGATACTTTTTTTCAAGCAGAAAATGGAGTGTTTAGACATCGTTTCGGAGTTCATAGGTGAGTTGAACTTAGTGATGTTAATACTGTACAATTAATAATGTAATCTACTTCTTACTTCAGTTTGTCAATTCCAAGTTGTCCAAGCTGAAGTTCAATATGCGCTGATTAAAGCATTATTTGAAAGCATTACTCCAGATGGTTGGAAAAAAAATACTGACCATGTGCTTCACATTGAAGATCAATATAAAACCAGAGATGGGATAGCAGAAGATATGGAGCTTTTCATTATAAATGTTGGGGATGATAGTCAATCCAGCAGCTCTGAAGAATCGAATATGGGTGTGGAATATTTAGAATTAGATTTTGACTACGATTCATAAATAAACAGTTTTATACTAAAGTTGTGTTTTTTTCCCTTTATACATATAATTATGATGCCATCATACGCAAAAAACGGTATCCCTAGAGCGTGTGAAAATTTCATCCCCACTTTGGAATCCTTAATTTAGAGGGTTATTTAACAAATTACAAAACTAGTGGTCCCGTGGACAGTATACCTCACTAAAAATATTTTCAAATTTCCCACCACCGTTTCCCATTTCCCCCCCCAATCAAAAAGTGTTTAATGTAACCTTTGTTCTACTAAAAGGGACGCGTCTTTTGAGGTATCACTCGACGTTACGGGAAAAGGGGAGGGGGTTCCCCTCTTCTACTCCCCCATTTTTCCCCCAATCGAAAAAAGCCCATGACATTCGCTAAGTTTTTATAAAAGGAACACGTGTGCCAATTTTTGTGCAAATCCCTTGAAAACTGTAGTCTCTAGATCAAAACAAACAAACGGACAAACTGACGAAAGCAAAATCGGCCTATCTTGTCGAAACGGAGACCTCGCTTCGCTCGGTCAATAAGATTAATATCTACACCATGGGTTATATAAATTCATCAGAAATATAAAAAATTAAATTAATAGTAGCAAAACTTAAAATTCCTAGTATGCATTGTATTACCAGCATAAGTTTATTTGAATTTACCGCGCTTTGCCGGGTTCAGCTTTTGTTGGCCAGACTCTAGTACAACATTAAAAATAAACAAGCATTAATCTTAGTTCCAAAAGCGTGGCATGTGACGTTGAGGAAGTATCTAAGTTCTTACCTGCCTGTAATTTCAACATTTTAGTTGTCTTAAACCTCAAGTTAAATCTTAACACACACACAGCATACATACAGCATTTGTTATGGTACAAAGGTTGTTATAATTATAAGATTTCTTTTCTATTTATTTTAATGATATTGCAGTGGGACTCGTGTTTTAACACATTGAGTGCTCTCTACTCGGATCCGAGTGGGACGGGGTCATAGTAGCGATACTCCCCACTCGGATCCGTGCAAGCATTCCGTTCATTTTGTATTAGCCAGTAAAGCGATTGCTTCTGAGGCGAACTCACGTTGTTTTGCGCGGCAATAAAGTCAACTTACGAAAACGAGTATTGGTTTCATTCTAACAGTGTGGTAGTGATTTGTATACACGATAGAAAAGAAACTATTTTGTGCCAAAATGAACAGTAACGCTCAGACGTCCACTAGTAAAATTGAACCGAGTATTTCAACATCGAATGCTAAAAAAAGGCGTTGACAAAGTTATAACAATGACTCGGAAGGGTCTGAAGTATATATATAGAAGAATATAGTGATGAAGAAGTGTATTCGCAAGGAGCTCATGAAGAGGAGTTATCTTCAAGTTCAAAAGGATCGAGCGGCAGTGATGTAAGTGTTTTTGACACAAGATTAAAGTCGAAGACGACCAGTCGTAGACCACCACACTGGTGATATATCAACTCAACCTTCAAGGTCACAAGCATCAAAACGAGATTTGAGTGAGTCAGGCGGTAGCCCTATTATTCGACCTAAGCAATTGAGAATTATGGTTAGTGATGGCCGCAAGGGAGCGAATTTACCAGGTACGCGTGATACATACGCTCACAATCTTCAGCGTTACCAGATTCAGATAATAGTTTCTCAGCATCGAGGCCTTTACCTAGTCAACTAGAATTTTACAACTTGGTAATCATGAGTTCAGCTAAGAAATTGATGGTCGTTCATCGCCATCTATCATACAAAATTATGGAGACTTACTGCCTGATATACCAGAGAATCTATTCACGGATAACATCTCTACGCCTGGCGTGTCGCTTCTGAGATCTAATGCGATCACTCCGAACTTGTCACCAGAACATAATGACGCCCCTCCGCCCCTCTGTTCAGGCAATACATAAAGAATAAGAGGCATAAATATGGCATAAAACTTTATGTCTTTGCAGAGCCAGATGGAACCGTTTTAAAATACCAAGTTTACGCTTACGGTGCCAATGATGAGACGTCAGGACAGAGCCATGCCAGCAAGATTGTCTTAAAACTCCTCGAAGAGAGATTAGATTGTGGCCACTACATACATTACTACAATTCATATGGTTTGGCTGTGAAATTGCTAGATCGACAGACGTACTGCACAGTGACGTTAAGAAAAAACCACAAAAATAACCCTATTAAGATTGGGACAATCCCTTTGGAAAAAGGAGAAAACAAATCCTTTTTCTTGAACGGTGTCCATATTGGTAAATGGAAAGATAAACGTTACGTACTCTATATTTCCACAGAACATGGTGACGAGATGGTAGAAACTACTTCCAAAAGGGGATCTGTTGTATTGAAACCAAGCGCAATTGTCCATTATAATAATTTTATGTCGGGCATAGATCTTCAAGATCAGATGCTGACTTATTACCCAGTCCAAAGAAAGACACTGCGCTGGTACAAGAAGCTGTTTGTGCATATGCTGCAAATGAGCCTCAGTAATGCAATGTACATACTTGTACAATAAATTTTCGGCGAATGATAAAATGAATTTATATCATTTCCGTTTAAATCTGCTTACATTCAATAATTTAATTAAAATTGCCGAGGACATTGATAATGTACCTGTTTCTAATGTGCTGAGTAGTGATATCGAGAATTGTTGTAAATTAGTTCCTAAAACTAACAACAGCTTAAAAATATTAACGCAAAATAATTAATCGGAACATGTCTGAATTTGAAATTCTAATAGAGAGACTTAATGTTGATCAAGATATTATTGTTCTCTAAAATATAAGGACAAATGTATCGAAATCACAGTAAAAATGTTGTTGTAAATAAAGACAAAACGGCTCGGTGGTTCTCGGCTCTTTACCGTTATTAGCTCGGCCCGCGTCGCGTATAAAAGGCGCGTAATAGATTTATAGACTTAAATAGAAAGAGATAAACATA
>JAKRZM010000078.1:0-16433 GCA_036379175.1 Heliconius cydno galanthus
ATTCAGATTAAATGCGCCAACTTTTAAAGTTACTTGCAAATACAATGTAGTACATTTTTTTTATAGTACAGTTGGTTAAATTTGGGTGTAGTAAATATTTGGAATTTAATGTTTAGCAAAAACACCACATTTTATTGAAAACTGATGCAAGCATGTTTAAATTTTAAACTGTAATTCACAGAAGGGTTACTCATGATTACATCACAGAAAAAAAAATGAAGAAAGAGTAATATTTGTAGTCTTAGGGCTGGAAAAATCATCACAGGGTGTCGGTTTTTCCGATATTTTTTAAAATCAATATAATATGAAAAATACATGACAAAGATTTTTTTTTATATTTTTCTCATGACTGTCATGACTTGGTCTATCACCTGGTTTCGTTTTATTGTTGACTCCTGAGACACCCTGTATATAGATAATAGTTCTGTGACGTCTTCACAAGCAACTCTTCTTAATTACAAAAGTAAATAAATTTTATTGACTAATATCACTTTACCCAACTCTACTATATGCATTAATATTTATTTCTACTGTTATGTTCTAGTTTCCCCGATACCAGTTAAATGTTGGTTATGGGATTCCCCGTGCTTGACTGTAAAAGCTCAATCAATATTTTCGATACTTGCGGCTGGGGTTCCTGATTTGGACATACAACCACTGGACACCATACAGATAGACTTCATACATCTTGACCAAGACGGTTTCAGGGAAGACTTGAGAAGTATTAAAGTTAAAGGAATGACTGATGCAGTAGTCGATAGAGTCAGGCAAGTACTATTTAAAAATTACCTTGAAACATAAGTTTAGATATAAATTTAAGAAATTATATATTTTTAGCGTGGATATGCCTTCGAAAATGGTTAATTTAGTATTCCATACGAATTTCGTGACTAGAAGTCGATATATAAACAACGGTACTTTACTTTTGACACCCATCGAAGGCGATGGTGACTTTTTTATGAAACTTGGTAAGTTATGTTATTATTATCATATATATTTTTATTTTATTATTATAAAAAAAACATAATTAGGCAACATATAAATACATATTTATTCAATTTATTGTACTTAAAATCGAGTAAACCTGCTATGTTTTAACCTTAGTAATATTTTGTAACAGCTATAAAAATGTTTAATTTATAGAATAAAATATGCATCAATAAATTATTTTTTCGGCAATTTAAAAAAATATTTCCATCTAGGTCTAATTATCTTTTGTTAAATGTTACAGAGAACGTTCAAATAGCAATGAGCATACCTTTTGATATCATAAAAGATGCTCACAACAATGATGTAATGACCTTCAAGTCATTTGACTACACCTTCGACGTAAGAAACGGAGCACAATTCAATTTGGAAAATCTTTACAACGGTGATAAATACTTGAGTAAGTCCCCAGGCGCTTTCACTTAGTTTAAATATCATACTGTTCTAGTTTATACTTGTTTATTATTCACCACAAAAAACATAAAAAAACAATGTCTCCCAGCAACTTTAAAGTCTAGGAGTTGTTAAAACGGTAAAAGATATAAGTAAAGTCTACTCGTATTATAAACATTTAAAAATGCAATTCATTGCAGGTGACGATATGCATAATAAGCTGCATCATAATTGGAAATATTTGACAATTGTATACGCAAAGTATGTGTTGGATCCAGTAACTACAAAAGTGTTTACTTCTTTCCGAAACTATATTCGTTCTGAACCACTGGGAACTGTCGCTTTGTATACTTTCCAATAAACGAATCCACATGAACTTTTTTGGATATTGAGCTGAATTGAATCGTTGGATGTGAAATAAAGAATTTTGAAATAATTTTCGTCTTTTCATTCCACAGAAAAACACATTTATCTTTAAAAAAAATATTTGAAATACTAGTGTCCAGGAAAATATATTGTACGTACACTAGTAACCGATAATAAATTAAATTGCTAAGAATGAAGTTGTCCAATTATTTTAATTTTTTTTGGGCGTATACATATTAAATTTATTATGAAATAAAATGTTTAATATTCAGTCCCATTTCATTAACATCTCGATATCTACGAGTATATAAAAAGCTTAATTTCTGAATTGCTTTTGATTTTATTTACTCATTGGACTACTGACGGCTATGGGGTACACCCGTCGGGGTACGTCACATCGGGCTCATCAATGTGGGCTATCACGTCGTGCTGACGGCTATGGGTTCACCCCGTCGGGGTACATCACGTCGGGGTCATCAATGTGGATCAGGACGATGGTAGTGAGACGAGACATAATATTCAACTCATATATCATATATTAAATTTGGTTATTTATACGCTATAAAACAATAGTGGAAAATAATTTCACAATTGCTTTTGTAAACACGCTAAGTCTGAGCGTTAAATTGATTCGCTTAGAAATTTTATTAATTATTGTGTAATAATTAATAGATTCTAAGCGAATAAAAGAGAGACACGTATAGGGGACATATGTTTCTCTATTCTATACAGTTTGGACAGGTGTAATTCCTAGTCAAATTACTAATAATAATATAATTTCTTGCGAACGTTGTTATATAAGCCTGAACCATTATTGTTATATAAATCATTTGTGATATAATCTCAACGGTAAATGTAATCTTTAGTTAAGGACAATGAAAATAAAACAACTTATTTTTGTACTTTTAGTACAATTGTATAATGTATTGGGCGGTAAGTGAAGTTTAAAAATTTTCTATTTTCATGCATTTTTACTAAACCTTTATCGTATTTAGTATTGTATGTATTGTTGTTTTGCGTCAATTTCTTTACAACTATAAGAGATTTAGTTTTTAGTGTCACCTATGTTGTCGTTTAATTATATTTATGGTAGACTGAAAAACTATAAATTGTACTTTTTCTTTTAAATTGTAATTAAATAAAATGAGAAGATAAATCATTTATTTGTCTTAACAATTTCAATTAAAATTATATAATTTAGCTTCACTAGGGAGTAAACAATGTAATTTGATTATGTTAGATTTTTATTTTTACTAATAACATTTTTAATACTACACGATGAAAATTATCCTATTACTACTTTGGACTTTGAGCTATTACCATGCCAAAATTTATTCATTTCCTTGCAGTAGTTATCGTTATTTTAAGTAATTTGGCATTTTCGGTTTTTAATTTTTTTGATGATTTCACTAGCAACTCTTCCTAATTTCTGTATAGCAACAGTAACAACAACATTACAAATTATTAATCAATTAGGAATTTCCCAGCATTACTATATCCATAAATATTTATTTCTACTGTTACGTTTTAGGTTCTCGGATACCATCAAAATGTGGGCTATGGGATTCTCCGTGCTTGACTGCACAAGGTCAAGCAATAGCTTCGATCGTTGTGGCTGGGGTTCCTGATTTGGATATACAACCATTGGACACCATACATATAGACTACATACATATTAACAAAGGCGGTTTCAGGGAAGACTTGAGAAGCATGAGTGTTAAAGGAATGGCAGATGTAGTAGTTGACAGTGTCAGGCAAGTACTACTTAAGAATTACCCAGAAACATAAATTTAGTTATAGATTAAAAATATATATATTTTTTTTAGCGTGGATATGCCTTCGAAAATAGTTAATTTTGTATTCCATACGAATTTCATGACTGGAACTCGATATATAAGCAACGGTACTTTACTTTCGACCCCCATTGAAGGCAATGGTAACTTCTTCATGAAACTTGGTAAGTTATCTTACTGATATACATATTTTTTTATTTAGGCAACATATAAATACATACAAAATATTCACCTTATTGAACTTAAAATCGGGTATACCTGCTACCCTTTATCCTTAGTAATATTTTGTAACAGCTAAACGTTACGTTATCGTAAGTTTTAAACGTTTAATTTACAGAAAAATATTATATATACTTCTATAAATTATTTTTTGGCAATATAAAAAAATATTCCTATCTAGGTCTAATTATCTTATGTTAAATGTTACAGATAATGTTCAAATAGTAATGAGAATACCTTTTGAAATCATAAAAGATGCTCATAACAATGATGTATTGAACTTCAAGTCATTTGACTACACCTTCGACGTAAGAAAAGGCGCTGAATTCACTTTTGAAAATCTTTACAACGGTGATAAGTACTTGAGTAAGTCCCAAGACGATTTCACTTAGTTTAAATATCATACTGTTTTAGTTTATAATTGTACAAAGATAACACGCATATAGTAATAGTAATAATAGACTTTATTGTTCACCACAAAAAATATAGAAAAACTAGCGGGCGCGCGCAGCTTCGCTTGCGTATTTAGGGGTGAATTCTAATATACCATGAAACATGTGTTTAATTTAATATTTTTAATAGTCTGAATTTCAAATTTTATAAAAATTGGTCCCGATTTAAAAAAAAATCTATATATACTTTCAACCCCTTATTTGTACCCTTAGAGGAAGAATTCTAGAAAACTATGAAACATGTGTTCAATTAAATACTTTTAAGAGTCTGAATTTCAAATTTTATAAGAATCGGTGCCGATTTAATTTTTTTTCCATACAAATTTTCAACCCCTATATCACCCCTTTAGGGATAAAATTTTTCAAAATCCCTTCTTAGTGGATATTCAAATTACAAAAGTAAACATCTGTCCAAATTTCACGTTTCTACGCACAGCGGTTACGGCTATGCGTGCGTCTTACCTCAGTCAGTGAGGACAAGTCCTTTTATATATATAGATAAGGGAATCAAACAAAGGAAATAGAGAATGTTTATTAGGAGTTGTTAAAACGGTAAAAGATATACGTAAACTCTGCTCATATTAATAAACATTTAAAATTACATTTCATTGCAGGTGACAAAATGCATAAGAAGATGCAGCAAAATTGGAAACTTTTGGTAAATACATACGCAAACTATGTCTTTGATCCATTGACCATAAAAGTGTTTACTTCATACCGAAACTATATTCGTTCTGAACCACTGGGAAATTTCGCTTTGTATACTTCGCAATAAATGAATCCACATGAACTTCTATGGACTTTGACCTGAATTGTATCGTTGGATATAAAATAAACAATTTTGAAATTATTTTCGTTATTTTTTTATATTGTTTTCATTCCACAGAAAAACATACTTATCTTAATAAAATATTATATGAATAATTAGAGTCCAGGAAAATATATTGTACTGACACTGGGAACCGATAAGGACCAATGATCGACACTTGTTGTTTTGACTGATGAAAATGTGAAATATTTGTAAGCATGCAATTTAGTTCACTAAATTTAGTTCACTAAATTATTTAATTAAAGGAGCGAAATTCGTTCGTTCAACTTCGTTCTTAGCAATCTTTTACTAATAATTTATTCTGCCATGGTAATAACAACCGTCGCTACGCGACCCTTGCTTTTCTATAATTTGATATTCGTCCTTATGAAAATAAACATAAGTCACTAGCATTTCATCGAGATTGAAAATATAGTTTACTGTATATCATTCTAATATTTTTTTAACATGTCACTGATTCGAAATGACATAGCCTTCACGCGGCCTAGTATGACCGACGCGAACGGGCAGATGACGTTGACGATTTTGTAAATTTTATACATTAACGAACTACTGTTTAATGTTTATGTAATTTGCTGTTTATAATTAATTTACACTACACTTCAATTCAAGTTCGAACTCTATTAGAAGAGAACAATAGTGTAATTTAAAAAGTAGTTTAATTTATTGGTGTGGTTAAGTTTGGTCCTGCGCGACATTGCCCGCTACTTTTTTAAATGTTATCTATATATATAAAAGGACTTGTCCTCACTGACTGAGGTAAGACGCACGCACAGCCGTAACCGCTGTGCGTAGAAAGAAAATATATTAAGTATATAATAGTAGACAACCAACCAATATTAAATAAACAAAATACTCTAAGTATTCATATATAAGATACTCCTTATGTGTAAATAATAGACAAAAGAATTTAAAAGAAAACTTTATTACAGAACAATTTTACACCCAATATAATTTTAAGTAGTTTTGAGTGTTAATATACAAGATACTCCTTAAGAGGCCGGGCGCGGGCATAAATAAGGATCGCATTGAAAATTTTTTCATTAACTGGATCGAACAAATATTTTCCAAATTCAAGTGTCAAAGGCTTCCAGTTCTCATGCATTGCTTTGTGCATAGCCTCGCCTGAAAAAAAATAACATTAGTAATATAATATAAATTACATAAATTAAATAATTATCAACAATTTCTTTTTATTTCATTTATAGAAATATTTTTTAAAAAATATAGCAAAGGAACGTTCTTACTTGCTATTTTGTTGCCAAAGTAAAGATTATCGAAAATGAACTCCGCGCCTTCTCTAACGTCGTATGTATATCTATGTGACTTTAGCATCATAACATCATTGCCGAAGGCGTCCTTTATAGTGTCCAAAGATACAATCATATCTATAAGTGCATTATCTGTAATAAAATAATAAAATTAATATTAATATTATTATTTCTCTGCTCTTGTGCTGTGCTCGAGGTAAAGCGCGACGTTGAGTTTTGTCACTCTACACGCAATGCCTCCAGAATTCGACGGAAAGTGGGCAGCGGAGTATCTTAGCACTAGGCTCCCCCTGCGTACCCGTGCGTGCCGCAGGCGGGAAACAGCATGAAGCTGGGATTAAGCAGAGCCCCCATATCATTTGAATATGTTCTAATCTATACTAATATAATAAAGTGGAAGAGTTTGTTTGTTTGTTTGTTTGAACGCTAAGATCTCTGGATCTACTGGTCCGATTTACTTTGTTTTTGTTTTGTATGAAAGCTGCATTCTTCAGAAGTGCTATAGGCTATATAACATTACATTACACATAATTATATACTAATATATTAAAATATTTATTTCTAATTTGCAATACAATTTATTCTGCCATGTTAATAACAACCGTCGCTACGCAACCGTTACCGCGACATTTTGATATTGATCCTTATGAAAATAAATATAATAGTCACTCTTAACATTTTATCTAGATTTAAATTATAGTTTGCTGTATAACATTCTAACAAATAATTAAGGAGATGTCACTGATTCGAAATGACCTAGCCTTCGGGCGGCATAGTATGACCGACGCGAACGGGCAGATGACGTTGACGGTTTTATAAATTTTCATACATTTTCGAACTATTGTTAATTTTATGTAATTATTTGCTATTTATAATTAATTTAAACTACACGTTGGTTCTCTTCTTCTTTTCTTTTCTAGCAAGTCTTGTTTATTTTCTTTCTCGAAAATAAACAAGACTTGCAAAAGGAATAAAAAAGTATACAAAAGAAATCGCATGTTGACTTTTTCACAATAAAATTAATTTATATCAGCGTCAGATTTATATTTTCGTATATTGAGTAAAAATATTAATAAAAATTAAATTTTAAAAACCACAGAGACACAAAATAAATATATATTTTTCGTATATCAAGTTCTCAGTATAAACGGTACAAGAATGCGAGTTAAATCTTCAAAATTGCTGTTATATATATTTTTATTTTACTAGATACAATCTAATGTAATATAAAATAATCGAATTTCATATAAATTTTTAGAATATGCATTTTAAATTGATTAAATAAGACTTGTAAAAAATCAACACTTGACGTACTCGTAGATAAAAAATCCTCAGAATTATTTAATTACCTAAACTAAGATGGAAGCGAATCATAATTGTTAATTTAAATACTATTTTTTATTCTATTAATTTATTTTTTTCTTATAGGTTAGTATATGCACTGGAAGTACTTAATATAATTAAAATCATCATTTAATAGGTGAACAATTAGAATAAACATTGATTTTTAGGTTGACCTTCTATTACATAAGATTTTTCTTTAAAACGTGAGGCAGACCGCACATTTCATCGTCTGTTCTCATAGTCAACCAAAAAATCGGAATAAAATAATTGAAATGATGGCAACCTCTGCTTGCGACAGTTATTTTCCAGGCAACCGCGTATTATAGTGTTGAAAAAAAATAAGCTAAGACATGACAGTTGCGTTATTTTATAAAAACATATTAAGTGTACACATATACATGTAAACATATACATGTCATATATAGGTAATCAGGTTCAGACTGTATCTCACATACAGGGTAAGCGAGGGAACGGAGGTATTGAGTGTTGAGTACGGTGGAAATCAACGCCGGACTTTTGTCTTATTGCTAGAGCAAAGAAATGGAAATATTAATAAATAATAGTCCATTTCTTCCATCCAATCCAGTCACAGCCTTGTGCCTCTGCCCCACGACGGCCTACATTAAAATACGTATAATCTTATTTTATCCTATCCTATCCTACATCTTATAAAACAAAGTCACTTTTCGTGTCTGTCTGAACTTTCTAACTCTTCTTCTTTTAAACCACCCAACGGATTTTGATACGGTTCTCACCATTAGGTCGAGTATTTTTGAGAGAAAGTTTATAAATAGTTTATTATTTGTACATTCTTATGTAAATTAACAAAAATACGATAAATATGTATAAAGTCCTACCCGTTGAGACACTTTCGCGCATGCGCTGCTTTAATGGTAAGTACTACATGAAAANTCCATTTCTTCGCTCTGGTGTCGAGGCAAAGGGCGGCGTTGTGTTCCGCCACTTAGCACACAATGACTCCAGAATTCGGCGGAAAGTGGGGAACGGAGAGTGTTTTGACAATAGGTTCCCTCTGCCTACCCTGCTGAGTGCGGGATACAGGGGAGTTAAGCTAATTTGATTTATTTTAACATTTTATGTAATTGAAACATAACTACGATATATTTTTAAAGCACGTAAAACATACATACGTGAGTACCTAATATTACACATACTAACCGTACAGAAATCATGCCTGAACTTATAAATAAAATAATAAAAATTTAAGCTGACTTACTTTCCCCGAAAATAAACAAGACTTGCAAAAGGAATAAAAAAGTACACAAAAGAAATCGCATGTTGACTTTTTCACAATAAAATTAATTTATATCAGCTTCAGATTTATATTTTCAGATATTGAGTAAAAATATTTATAAAAGTTAAATTTTAAAAACCACAGTGACACAAAATAAATATATATTTTTCGTATATCAAGTTCTCAGTATAAATAGTACAAGAATGCGAGTAAAATCTTCAAAAATGCTGTTATATATATTTTTATTTTACTAGATATAATCTAATGTAATATAAAATAGTCGAATTTCATATAAATGTTTAGAATATGCATTTTAAATTAATTAAATAAGACTTGTAAAAAATCAACACTTGACGTACTCGCAGATAAAAAATCCTCAGCATTATTTAATTACCTAAGCTAAGATGGAAGCGAATCATAAATGTTAATTTAAATACTATTTTTTTATTCTATTAATTTATTTTTTTCTTATAGGTTAGTATATGCACTGGAAGTACTTAATATGATTAAAATCATCATTTAACAGGTGAACAATTAGAATAAACATTGATTTTTAGATTAACCTTCTATTACATAATATTTTTCTTTAAAACGTGAAGCAGATCATAATCAAGCACATTTCATCGTCTGCTCTCATTGTCAACCAAAAAATCGAAATAAAATAATTGAAATAATGGCAACCTCTGCTTGCGGCAGTTATTTTCCAGGCAACCGCGTATTATAGTGTTGAAAAATAAATAAGCTAAGACATGACAGTTGCGTAATTTTATAAAAACATATAAAGTGTAAAACATGTCATATATAGGTAATCAGGTTCAGACTGTATCTCACATACAGGGTAAGCGAGGGAACGGAGGTATTGAGTGTTGAGTACGGTGGAAATCAACGCCGGACTTTTGTCTTATTGCCAGAGCAAAGAAATGGAAATATTAATAAATAATAATCCATTTCCTCCATCCAATCCAGTCACAGCCTTGCGCCTCTGCCCCACGACGGCCTACATTAATATATGTATAAACTTATTTTATCTGTTATAATTAAAAAAATATTTGTATGTTACCAACATCAATTATACAGGACTGACGAGGTGCATCTTAATAGCTCAAAGAAATAGAGATAATGTTGACACTTGAAGATAGCTTTCGATTACGCGGCAAATTTCATACACAATGCTAGCAAAACGACGTATAAACCCAAATATCTTTTGACTTTTATGCGTTTTTCTAGGAGACTATGGACCAGAATATTCGATATTAATTTCAGCTTTGACCTCCACGTTATCTCCAGGTCTTGACAGACGGGAAACAAGGTCATCTTATAGGGTTCCCTTTTTCTCCTTTTTAAATAAAGAACCATGAAAAAACATGTGACCTAAGATTTAACTATAAATATCTTGAAATGATAAAATTTTATAAAATCTTGTTTAAATCCATTAGTTAATTTTAACTTTTAACAAAAATATGATATAAGCAATAAAGAAAGTAGTTTACCTTTAACTGAAATGAGTTATTTATTCACCGTCTTTTTTAATTAAGTAACTTCAGGATTCCCTTTAAATATTAACCAGTTTTCGATCGGAAATTGCAATTATATAAATTCGATCGGAAATTGCAATTATGTAAATTGCAATTTCCGATCGAAAATTGGTTAATATTTAAAGGGAATTTTGAAGTTACTTAATTAAAAAAAGACGGTAAATAAATAATTTATTTCAGTTAAAGGTAAACTACTTTACTTTACTTTACGTATATTTTTGAACATTTATAAACATATTAAAAAAAAAAAAAATTCGGTCTTTCGGCTAACACTATGTCATCATAATCAATTCACAATCCACTATATATTTTTTTAAAGGATTTAATGTATACCTTATTTTAAGTAAAACAGCCAAACAAATAAATTTATACAGAATCCTCTAAAATATATGTATTTTTTTAAATGTCTGTTTTTGTAGATAGCTTGAACAGGAATGTGTTTCCTAGTTAATTCAATTAAAACAACATTGTAAACATTGGTATATAATGGTAAACAATTAATATTAATGCGTCAGTGTCTGTATTCTCCGTGTTAAGTAATCAAGAGAATATGAAATTTAAGCAATTAATATTTGTACTTTTAGTACAATTATTTATTACTTCAACAGCTGGTAAGTATAATTTAAATATTTTCATATATTTATACTTTAATATCAGTATATCTTAACTCTTTATATAGATGCGTCAGCGCGCGATAAAAGTAAAAAGTAATAGCTACAAGGTAGATTAAATATTGCAACTTTACGTTTTTCCCACGTATCACATTTGTCAAAGAGAAACTAGAGTCACTCTGTTCTATATCACAATAAAACAATTAGCAAATAAACAACTCAAAAGTCAAATACTGTCCCGTTGTACCTCAATGGCATCATAGGTTAGATAGAGTTTGAGTTATTAGTTTGTCAATCCAAATATTAAATACTAGCGGACGCGCGCAGCTTCGCTTGCGTATTTAGGGGTGAATTCTAATAAACCACGAAGCATGTGTTCAATGAAATATTTTTAAGAGTCTAAATTTCAAATTTTATAAAAGTCGGTGGCGATTAAAAGATTTTTCCATACAGACTTTCAATCCCTTATTTGCACCCTTAGGGGAAGAATTCTAGAAAACCATGAAACATGTGTTCAATTAAATACCTTTAAAAATCTAAATTTCAAATTTTATAAAAATCGATACCGATTTTAATTTTTTTCCATATAAACTTTCAACTTCAATTTCACCCCTTTAGGGTTAAAATTTTCCAAAATCCCTTCTTAGTTGATGTCCAGAATACGAAAGTAAATATCTGTCCAAATTTCACGTTTCTACGCACAGCGGTTACGGCTGTGCGTGCGTCTTACCTCAGTCAGTGAGGACAAGTCCTTTTATATATATAGATGATAGGTTTATGACGTCTTTACAAGCAACTCTTCCTAATTACAAAAGTAAATAAATTATAAATCAATGTCACTTTACCGAACTCTACTATATCCATAAATATTTATTTCTAGTGTTATGTTCTAGTTTCCCCGATACCAGTTAAATGTTGGTTATGGGATTCCCCGTGCTTGACTGTAAAAACTCAAGCAATATTTTCGATACTTGCGGCTGGGGTTCCTGATTTGGATATACAACCACTGGACACCATACATATAGACTTAATACATGTTAACAAAGACGGTTACAGGGAAGACTTGAGATGTATTAAAGTTAAAGGAATGACTGATGCAGTAGTCGATAGTGTCAGGCAAGTACTATTTAAAAATTACCTTGAAACATAAGTTTAGATATAAACTTAAAAAATATATATATTTTTAGCGTGGATATGCCTTCGAAAATGATTAAATTAGTATTCCACACGGATTACGTGACTAGAAGTCGATATATAAACAACGGTACTTTACTTTCAACACCCATTGTAGGCGATGGTGGCTTCTATATGAAACTTGGTAAGTTATGTTATTATCATATATATTTTTATCTTATTATTTTAAGAAAAAACATAATTAGGCAACATATAAATACATATATATTCAATTTATTGTACTTAAAATCGGGTAAACCTGCTACCTTTTAACCTTAGTAATATTTTGTAACAGCTATAAAAACGTTTAATTTATAGAAAAATATATGCTTCCATAAATTAATTTTTCGGCAATATCTAGTTCTAATTATCTTGTGTTAAATGTTACAGAGAACGTTCAAATAGCAATGAGCATACCTTTTGATATCATAAAAGACGCTCATAACAATGATGTAATTACCTTCAAGTCATTTGACTACACCTTCGACGTTATAAATGGCGCTCAATTCCATTTGGAAAATCTTTACTACGGTGATAAGTACTTAAGTAAGTCCCAAGGCGTTTTCACTTAGTTTAAATTTAAAAGTTTATACTTGTTTATTATTCATCACAAAAATAAGCGATGTCTCCCAGCAACCTTAAAGTCTAGGAGTAAAAACGGTAAAAGATATAAGTAAAGTCTACTCGTATTATAAACATTTAAAATTTCATTTCATTGCAGGTGACTATATGCATCATAAGCTGCATAAAAATTGGAAATATTTGACAATTATATACGCAAAGTATTTGTTGGATCCAGTAACTATAAAAGTGTTTACTTCTTTCCGAAACTATATTCGTTCTGAACCACTGGGAACTGTCGCTTTGTATACTTTCCAATAAATGAATCCACATGAACTTTTTTTGATATTAAGCTGAATTGAATCGTTGGATGTGAAATAAAGAATTTTGAAATAATTTTCGTCTTTTTATTCCACAGAAAAACACATTTATCTTTAAAAATAATATTTGAAATACTAGTGTCCAGAAAAATATATTGTACGTACACTTGTAACCGATATTAAATTAAATTGCTAAGAACGAAGTTGTACAATTATTTAAATTTTTTTTGGGGCGTACACATATTAAATTTAATATGAAATAAAATGTTTAATATTCAGTCCCATTTCATTAACATCTCGACATCTACGAGTATATAAAAAGATTAATTTCTAAATTGCTTTTGATTTTATTTACTCGTTGGACTACTGACGGCTATGGGGTATTTAACTAGTTACTAATTACGTCACGTCGGGATCATCAATGTGGATCTGTGTGATAAAACAATAGTGGAAAATAATTTCACAATTGCTTTTGTAAACACGCTAAGTCTGAGCGTTAAATTTATTCGCTTAGAAATTTTATTCATTATTGTGTAATAATTAATAGATTCTAAGCGAATAAAAGAGAGACACGTATAGGGGACATATGTTTCTCTATTCTATACAGTTTGGACAGGTGTAATTCCTAGTCAAATTACTAATAATAATATAATTTCTTGCGAACGTTGTTATATAAGCCTGAACCATTATTGTTATATAAATCATTTGTGATATAATCTCAACGGTAAATGTAATCTTTAGTTAAGGACAATGAAAATAAAACAACTTATTTTTGTACTTTTAGTACAATTGTATAATGTATTGGGCGGTAAGTGAAGTTTAAAAATTTTCTATTTTCATGCATTTTTACTAAACCTTTATCGTATTTAGTATTGTATGTATTGTTGTTTTGCGTCAATTTCTTTACAACTATAAGAGATTTAGTTTTTAGTGTCACCTATGTTGTCGTTTAATTATATTTATGGTAGACTGAAAAACTATAAATTGTACTTTTTCTTTTAAATTGTAATTAAATAAAATGAGAAGATAAATCATTTATGTGTGTTAACAAGTTTAATTAAAATTATATAATTTAGCTTCACTAGCGAGTAAACAATGTAATTTTATTATGTTAGATATTTATTTTTACAAATAAAATTTTTAATTCTACACGATGAAAATTATCCTATTACTCCTTTGGACTTTGAGCTATTACCATGCCAAAATTTATTCATTTCCATCCAGTAGTTATCGTTATTTTAAGTAATTTGGCATTTTTGGTTTTTAATTTTTTTGACGATTTCACTAGCAACTCTTTCTAATTTCTGTATAGCAACCGTAACAGCAACATTACAAAAGTAAATAAATTATTAATCAATTAGAAATTACCCAGCACTACTATATCCGTAATTTTTTATTTCTACTGTTACGTTTTAGGTTCTCGGATACCATTAAAATGTTGGCTATGGGATTCCCCGTGCTTGACTAAACAAGGTCAAGCAATATCTTCGATAGTTGCGGCTGGGGTTCCTGATTTGGATATACAACCACTGGACACCATACATGTAGACTTCATACATATTAACCAAGGCGGTTTCAGGGAAGACTTGAGAAGTATGAGTGTTAAAGGAATGGCTGATGCAGTAGTTGACAGTGTCAGGCAAGTACTATTTAAGAATTACCCAGAAACATAAGTTTATTTATAAATTTAAAAATATGTATATTTTTAGCGTGGATATGCCTTCGAAAATAGTTAATTTAGTATTCCACACGGATTTCGTGACTGGAACTCGATATATAAGCAACGGTACTTTACTTTCGACCCCCATTGTAGGCAATGGTCACTTCTTCATGAAACTTGGTAAGTTATCTTACTGATATACATTTTTTTTATTAAGGCAACATATAAATACATACAACATGTTCACCTTATTGAGCTTACAATCAGGTATACTTGCTACCTTTTAACCTTAGTACTATTTTGTAATACCTAAACGTTACGTTATCGTAAGTTTTTAACGTTTAATTTATAGAAAAATATTATATATTACATATACTTATATACATTATTTTATGGCAGTATAAAAAAATATTCATATCTATGTCTAATTATCTTATGTTAAATGTTACAGAGAATGTTCAAATAGTAATGAGAATACCTTTTGATATCATAAAAGATGCTCATAACAATGATGTATTGAACTTCAAGTCATTTGACTACACCTTCGACGTAAGAAACGGCGCTGAATTCACTTTTGAAAATCTTTACAACGGTGATAAGTACTTGAGTAAGTCCCAAGACGATTTCACTTAGTTTTAATATCATACTGTTTTAGTTTATAATTGTACAAAGATAACACGCATATAGTAATAATAATAATAGATTTTATTGTTCACCACTAAAAACATAGAAATATAAGGGAATAAAACAAAGAAATTAGAGAATGTTTATTAGGAGTTGTTAAAACGGTAAAAGATATACGTAAACTCTACTCATATTAATAAAAAATTGAAATTACATTTCATTGCAGGTGACATAATGCATAAGAAAATGCAGCAAAATTGGAAATATTTGGTAAATACATACGCAAACTATGTGTTTGATCCAGTAACTATAAAAGTGTTTACTTCTTACCGAAACTATATTCGTTCTGAACCACTGGGAAATTTCGCTTTGTATACTTTGCAATAAATGAATCCACATTAACTTCTATGGACATTGAGCTGAATTGAATCGTTGGATGTAAAATAAAGAATTCTTAATTATTTTTTGTTATTTTTTTCTGTTCTTTTCATACCACAGATAAACACATTTATCTTGTAAAATAATATTTGAATAACTAGAGTCCAGGAAAATATATTGTAATGATACTGGTAACCGATAAGGACCAATGAACGACCTTTTATTGTTTTGACTGATGAAAATGTGAAATATTTGTAAGCATGCAATTTAGTTCTCTAAATTCAGTTTACTTAATTAAGGGAACTAAATTCGTGCGTTCAACTTCGTTCTTAGTAATTTTGCTAACAAGGTTGTACAATTATTTTATTTTTTTGAGGCGTACACATACTAAATTTAATCTTACTCGTATATCCATATCCTATCCTATATCTTATAAAACAAAGTCGCTTTTTGTGTCTGTCTGAACTTTCTAAGTCTTCTTCTTCTAAACCACCCAACGGATTTGGATGCGGTTTTCTCCATTAGGTCGAGTATTTCTCAGGGAAGGTTTATACAGGGTGGAAGAGGCAGCGCTTCTTATATTGAAACTGCATATAGGGTAATATATTTCAAACCCACACCTAAGAAATTAATCAAGGTACCTCAACAGTTTGGACGTAGGA